>JAXIVJ010012047.1:12500-41569 GCA_036785665.1 Chirona hameri | reverse complement strand
AGATGTTTATTCTGTCGCCTACACACATACACACACGTACCCATACAAACGCACGTTTATATACATATACATATATATATATATATTATATATATATATATATATATATATATATATATTATATATATATATATATAACTACAATCACATACACGTACATATATGCTCTAACTACCACTGCGTAGTGTCAAAGAGGTTGTGGGGCTGTTAGGGAGCAGTCAAAGAGGTTGTGGGGCTGTTAGGGAGCAGAGTTTCCCGTTCCCCGTATGTTTTACTCTAGCACCTTATAAACGTCCGGAACCTGCCATCCTGGTAAAACATTCATGCACTTGCCGAAAGTGAAGTAGCAAATGCTGAAGTCAGTTTTTATGAGCTGTATCTCAGACTCTATAATGAGGTGTATCTCGGACTATAAACGACACCCACGTAGTCATTTCTGATGTCATTCTGATGTGGTATCTAAGTACCGAGGGGCAAGTGCATGAATGTTTTACCAGTATGGCAGGTTCCGGACGTTTATAAGGTGCTAGAGTAAAACATACTGGGAGCGGGAAACTCTGCTCCCTAACAGCCCCACAACCTCTTTGACACTATATATATATATATATATATATATATATATATATATATATATATATATATATATATATATATATATATATATATATATATATATATATATATATATATATATATATATATATATATATATATATATATATATATATATATATATATTTATAACGTGCGTTTGTATGGGTACGTGTGTGTATGTGTGTAGGCGACAGAATAAACATCTGAGATATACAATACAATATTAGGATATGTGTCTTGTATGTAAGAAAATATTGATGTAGGTTAAAATGTGCATTGTATGTATGTATGAGGCGTGTTTGTAGTGTTACCGAGTGTGCAATCTATGTCACGGCGAATTCGACCCCATTACGAATGTTACATATTACCTGTTTATTATATATATATACTGATTACGAATGTCACAGCGAATCACTGCGAATACGAATGAAATGTACGTATTACGAATTACCTTTATATTGTATACCTACATATTACGAATGAAAAGTATGCAGTGTAGGCGTCTGTACGTGTTTATGTAGTATATTAGGAAGGAAGGGTTAGGGATGTCGTGACTTTCAAATCCGCCTTTTAGAGGATCTAGAGGAATAATCCACTGTGCTTATGTATTTATAATTTCAAATATTGTGTTGAGTGTGTGAACTGTGTACCCCAACCAGGCTGACGAAGAGCACAGTAGTGTTCGAAAGCTTCCGCTACAAACATTACAACTGGTGTACAATATATGTATATATAAAGTATCGAAATGTCCCAGTTCAATAATTCCATCTTTGTGTTAATCAATAATGAATTCGGTCAGAGGGCACTTATTATTGCAAGGGAGTATGAGAAGAAGATGATGAAAATAGCCAAATATCGGAACCACCTAACGTTTGCTGTGAAGTGTAAAGTTAATAGTGTAATACCAAATGGATTACGGCTGAAGTGTGGGATTCGAAATAGGAAGACGAAGGAAATCATAGAAAGGGCAGAGCGGTAAATATTACGGGAGCATACACGTCAGACGAAAGTTACGAATGACTCTCTTAAAAACAACATTGAACGACTGAAGGAAGAACTGAGAACCCTGATCAGTAGTGAAGCCTACGACAAGGTGGAAGGTCTTATCAAATCAAAGGAGAAGAAAGCGTTTCGGGAAGTCAAGCTGCGTCAAATAGCAAAATTCAAAAAAACTGTCTGGAGTAAATGAGCAGTCAGAAGTGAGTGGAGAGCACGCAACCGACGTAGTACCGAGCAACACGTCACCTACGCACCAACATGAGACAGAGACAGTGTCTGGAAGAACCGATCGTGTGGAAGATGAGGGTCGTGCGAGGAACACGGTGCGGGGCAGCGTCGATGGCGACAGCAACGATCACGCGGGAACGGCGGCGATGAAGATGCGAACGAGGCGAACGCAGCGGACGAGACGAGCAGCAGCGGGTCATGGTATTTCCAAGTAAATGGGAGGTTCTATAAGTGGATCGTAAATGTCGCCGGGATAGAGCTCACTGAGCATGAGACTAGTGTATTGCGAAAAGGATTGAACTTTGTTCCGACTCCTAATAGTATTCCCACTGCAGAGTTTATAACAGCCGTTGAAAAAGTATGTAGGTCTAATGATGTTCCAGCAGGTGTAGCGAATAGGTTAAGATTTGATGTTACTAGAGTACTGAAGGCATCTAGGCCGCCTTCAGACGCAAATCTCAGTAAGGATGAGTGGAAAGCGCTCCGTGAGCTACAGGAGAGGCAGGATATAGTTATTCTGCCTGCGGACAAAGGCAGGGCTGTGTGCATCTTAACGCAGGATCAGTACCGGGGCAAGGTGGCTGATCTGATAGGCGACCGCGAAACGCATGAGGAGTTAAATAGGGACCCGACGGCAAAGTTTACCAGGGGAACGAGGGGAGTTCTGAAAGAAATGGAGAGAAAAGGAAATCTGGACAGGAAAACATATCTGACTCTTTATCCGTCTGATCCGCTTCCGCCTCTGTTCTATGGGCTGCCAAAGATACACAAGGAAGGGATCCCCCTCAAACCTATCGTGTCGAGCATTGGCAGCGTCACTTATGATATATCGAAGCACTTAGCGGGTATCCTTTCAGACCTGGTGCGGAAGTCTACGTATCATGTAAGAGACACGAACAGTTTTGTCAGTGACCTGAAGGATCTACGGATAGAGCAGGATGAAGTCATGGTATCATTTGATGTCGAGGCACTGTTTACATCCGTTCCCGTTCAGTTAGCGTGTGAAGAGGCCAGATCGAGGCTTGAGGAAACATTTAGTAACGTAGAAAGCGAGTTGAGGGCTAAAACAGCACTAGAGGTGTCGGAGATCGTCCAGTTACTAAAACTGTGTTTAGAGATGACATATTTCCAAGTAAATGGGAGGTTCTATAAGCAGAAGAGGGGAACGGCCATGGGGAGCCCGGTGAGTGTTGTCGTTGCCAACATGTTTATGGAGTCACTAGAGAAAAACGCCCTGCAGTCGTTCCCGTATCCCGTCAAGTGTTGGAAAAGGTACGTAGACGACACTTGTTATAGTCAAAAGAGACTTAGTTACGGACCTTCTCGGTCACCTAAATTCACAGCACGACACGATCCGGTTCACGTACGAGATCGAAAAGGATGGCTCTTTACCATTTCTCGATGTTAGGGTGCACAGGCAAGGTGACGGTCGCATGGAAACACGGGTATACAGGAAACATACACATACGGACAACCTAGACTTCACTTCACACCACGGTACCCAACACAAGACCTCAGTTCTACGCACACTCTTCACACGGTCAGCGAGGTGCTCCACCACAGAGGAGGCAAGGAGGAAAGAGGATCATCATGTCAGTCAGGCGTTGACAAAGAATGGGTATCCGAGGAGGTTTATCAAAGCATCGCATGAGGCAGTTGGGACCAGGGATAGGGGTGCGGCTAGTAATAATAGACCGAGTCAGGGTGATCAGAGTCAGCGAGGAGAGCGAGAACGCGGCAACGAGGTAAGGGAACGTCCGTATGTATGCATTCCTTACGTTCAAGGTGTAAGTGAACAAGTGACGAGGATCTTAAAACCTTATGCGAAAATAAGTACAAAGCCGGGTGCCAGTTTGAGGGATAGATTGGTTAGGGCGAAAGACAGGCTGGGGAAGAAAAGCAAGGCGGGTGTGGTATATGAATATCAGTGTCAGTGCGGTATGATTTATGTCTGGGAAACTGGTAGGAAGCTGGGGACAAGGGAGATGGATCATAGACGGCCGATAAGCAAGGGGAATGAGGATCATTCTGGCATTTCGAAGCATGTTTTGGAGACGGGGCATGAGATTGCCTGGGATGAAGTCAGGATAGTTTGTAATGAGAACAATTGGCATAGACGCAAGATAAAGGAGGGCTATTATATATCTAAAGTACCGAGGGGCAAGTGCATAAATGTTTTACCAGGATGGCAGGTCCCGGACGTTTATAAGGTGCTAGAGTAAAAAATACGGGGAACGGGAAACTCTGCTCCCTAACAGCCCCACAACCTCTTTGACACTACGCAGTGGTAGTTAGAGCATATATGTACGTGTATGTGATTGTAGTTATATGTATATATATATATATATATATATATATATATATATATATAAATATATATATATATATATATATATATATATATATATATATATATATATATATATATATATATATATATATATATATATATATATATATATATATATATATATATATATATATATATATATATATATATATATATATATATATATATATATATATATATATATATATATATATATATATATATATATATATATATATATATATATATATATATATATATATATATATATATATATATATATTATGTATATATATATATATATATATATATATATATATATATATATATATATATATATATATATATATATATATATATATATATATATATATATATATATATATAAACGTGCGTTTGTATGGGTACGTGTGTGTATGTGTGTAGGCGACAGAATAAACATCTGAGATATACAATACAATATTAGGATATGCGTCTTGTATGTAAGAAAATATTGATATAGGTTAAAATGTGCATTGTATGTATGTATGAGGCGTGTTTGTAGTGTTACCGAGTGTGCAATCTATATCACGGCGAATTCGACCCCATTACGAATGTTACATATTACCTGTCTATTATATATATACTTATTACGAATGTCACAGCGAATCACTGCGAATACGAATGAAATGTACGTATTACGAATTACCTTTATATTGTATACCTACATAATACGAATGAAAAGTATGCAGTGTATGCGTCTGTACGTGTTTATGTATTATATTAGGAAGGAAGGGTTAGGGATGTCGTGACTTTCAAATCCGCCTTTTAGAGGATCTAGAGGAATAATCCACTGTGCTTATGTATTTATAATTTCAAATATTGTTTTGAGTGTGTGAACTGTGTACCCCAACCAGGCTGACGAAGAGCACAGTAGTGTTCGAAAGCTTCCGCTACAAACACTGAAAGTGAAGTAGCAAATGCTGAAGTCAGTTTTTATGAGCTGTATCTCAGACTCTATAATGAGGTGTATCTCGGACTATAAGCGACACCCACGTAGTCATTTCTGATGTCACCTTATGCACGCGTTATTGGTCAGGGATAACAACTAGAAGGTTTCGTCACGTAACGCAAACTGGTTATTTATTAACCTATGTACCAATAACAAAGGCAATTTTGTAGTATTGCGTGAACGAAATACTACAGAAACTGCCGTCAATATATGACCTCATGAACACACAAACATGGATCGTACTCGGCGACGATATAGCGAATACCGAGCGCGTGGCTCAAGCTGCCTTATTTCACCTTTAAATATTTATTTTCCACTGATATATTTGCATTCTATGTTGAATGTTTACTTATCCGTTTTACACCTAAATGAAACGAATGTGGTCCCATTGATCACCAGAACTAATAACATTGTTCTGAAAGCTGACTGTAATGATTATAGGTGATGTTTTAATCCTGAATCGTACCACCTGTGTTCTAATGGGACTGCAGGCGTGATGAGGACGAATACGGCTCGGCTAACAGTTCAACGGGTCTGTGTTTCAGCAGTCCCGATATACCGGCTAAATTGCGGCATACCACACAAATGACGCCACATTAGGCCGCCGCTCGTAATGTTCTGCGGAGTTACGGCTGTTAATTTACGACTGGGGGTATACGGGTGCTCTCTGCCCAGCAGCGTATTTCAGTTTCCCGGTACTAAATTGCCACCGGCTAGTACTTAGGGAGACATAAGTCCGTCAAAATATAGATATTGCTTTTACATTTTGTTTTGGCATCGTCCATACATGGTTCTCCAATACATTTTCTGTTTTTTTTAATATGTTTGAAAATTTTGATTTTGTTGGAATGTTTCCCCCCAATATTTTTATCTCTCTCACAAAATCACAATTTTCGAATATATTCAAAAACCGGAGGATCTATTGGAGAACCAAGTATGGCCGATGCCTAAACAAAATTGCAAAGCAATATCTATATTTTTGAATGACTTATGTCTCCCTAAGTACTAGCCGGTGGCAATTTAGTACCGGGAAACTGAAATACGCTGCCCAGCCGACATCGGACTGCGTCGACTGTCGGCTGGAGTCTTTTTTCCCCCGTTTGTCCCACCGAAGGGCTAATTTATTTAAATACATGGATATCAAAGACACCAACATCAATACAAACATCACCGTAATTAATTCACTCACATGGTTTTCAATTACTACGGCTCACACCGCCGTAGAAGAAACACGAAGCTACAAATCACAATGTAGTCAAGTTCATATGCAAAAGATGTGTGTGTGTGTGTGTGTGTGTGTGTGTGTGTGTGTGTGTGTGTGTGTGTGTGTGTGTGTGTGTGTGTGTGTGTGTGTGTGTGTGCGTGGGCGTGGGCGTGGGCGTGGGCGTGGGCGTGGGCGTGGGCGTGGGCGTGGGCGTGGGCGTGGGCGTGGGCGTGGGCGTGGGCGTGGGCGTGGGCGTGGGCGTGGGCGTGGGCGTGGGCGTGGGCGTGGGCGTGGGCGTGGGCGTGGGCGTGGGCGTGGGCGTGGGCGTGGGCGTGGGCGTGGGCGTGGGCGTGGGCGTGGGCGTGGGCGTGGGCGTGGGCGTGGGCGTGGGCGTGGGCGTGGGCGTGGGCGTGGGCGTGGGCGTGGGCGTGGGCGTGGGCGTGGGCGTGGGCGTGGGCGTGGGCGTGGGCGTGGGCGTGGGCGTGGGCGTGGGCGTGGGCGTGGGCGTGGGCGTGGGCGTGGGCGTGGGCGGGGGCGGGGGCGGGGGCGGGGGCGGGGGCGGGGGCGGGGGCGGGGGCGGGGGCGGGGGCGGGGGCGGGGGCGGGGGCGGGGGCGGGGGCGTGGGCGTGGGCGTGGGCGTGGGCGTGGGCGTGGGCGTGGGCGTGGGCGTGGGCGTGGGCGTGGGCGTGGGCGTGGGCGTGGGCGTGGGCGTGGGCGTGGGCGTGGGCGTGGGCGTGGGCGTGGGCGTGGGCGTGGGCGTGGGCGTGGGCGTGGGCGTGGGCGTGGGCGTGGGCGTGGGCGTGGGCGTGGGCGTGGGCGTGGGCGTGGGCGTGGGCGTGGGCGTGGGCGTGGGCGTGGGCGTGGGCGTGTGCGTGTGCGTGTGCGTGTGCGTGTGTGTGTGTGTGTGTGTGTGTGTGTGTGTGTGTGTGTGTGTGTGGGTGTGTGTGTGTGTGTGCGTGCGTGCGTGCGTGCGTGTGTGTGTGTGTGTGTGTGTGTGTGTGTGTGTGTGTGTGTGTGTGTGTGTGTGTGTGTGTGTGTAGGTGTGTGTGTGTGTGTAGGTGTGTGTGTAGGTGTGTGTGTGTGTGTGTGTGTGTGTGTGTGTGTGTGTGTGTGTGTGTGTGTGTGTGTGTGTGTGTGTGTGTGTGTGTGTGTGTGTGTGTGTGTGTGTGTGTATGTATGCATGTGGTGTGCCGTTCTGATTGTGGGTGTTTAGCGTCAGGACACGCGCACGACAAGCGCGCAAACCGTCGCATAGTTCTTGAATTACTAGAGGATACGCTTTAATGTTTTCCATTTGTTTTCGAAGTCATCTGGTTTGTCCTTAACCCTGCTAGCAAGTTGTTCTTTTTCTGCTTCAAATCTTAATAAATTAATCATATGAGATGTTGCAGGTTTTTTGCCAGCGCTGCGAGATCTGTATATTACTGCTTTTGCTACAGTGATCAAAAGTGTTTCAAGCGCATCTGTTTCCTGTGGGAAGAACCATGATTGTTCGCTATAGTGAACACGTATTTGGTACTGAGTGGACAGTCCTCTCTTGATGTTCCGTAGAAATGATTGTGTGTCTGGACACTGCCAAAATAAGTGAGTTATTGTTTCGGTGTCGCGCGAGCAAAATGTACAAGTGCTGTTGTCGGATATCTTGATAGTAAATAGAAACTTGTTAGTCGTGATAATCCTAGTTATAATTATGTAATGAAGGTAAAGTAAATACACATATTTCGTAGCGTTTTTAACATGCAACAAACTCCCTTCTTGATGGATCCGATATCGCGGTTCCATTTTTGCTTCAGTATTTCATCAGTAATGTCACATTTATTCCGCAACGCATTAATTAATAGTGAATAGCAGTATCTAGTGAGATTTGGCTTATTGAATAATAATTGTAACCTGAATGGAATATTCGGCCTTTCGAATGAAATGTGTGTTGCGTTTCTGACGTTATGAGGTAAGCTACGGATTAATCACGGGGGCGCCAACCTCTGACGTCACGCGCAAATTCCAATCAGCTGTTGTAGGGTTAAACTATTTATCGGATTGAGCGCGCCGCCGCAGTAGAGCTGCAAATTTAGTGGACACCCAGGCCACCGAGTGGCGGTATTTAACGACCTGAGTACTATTGTTGATTATAATAGCTAAAGAAGCATTATTCAAACTATGTTGTTAATTTATTTTTTTTGGCTTGTGCTAGCATTTCTTTCTGTGAAAAAAGTCAACAAGTGCAAATAACTTCTTACCAAAATAAATACTATTTATTATATAGTATTTATTTATTCCATGAGTCATGTCATACTCATGAGTCATGTCATACTCATGAGTCATGTCATACTCATGAGTCATGTCATACTCATGAGTCATGTCATACTCATGAGTCATGTCATACTCATGAGTCATGTCATACTCATGAATCATGTCATACTCATGAGTCATGTCATACTCATGAGTCATGTCACATACTCATGCATGGGCGGAGAATGCGGTATGGCAGGTATGGCCATGGCCACACCATCTTAAAAGTTGGTGTGGCAGTGCCACACCAACTTCCTGAATTGATTTTTACTTTTGAATGTGACATTTTATGAGTTATTGGTAAAAAATGTAAAAAATAGCCTAATGCAAGCCTGGCAACCAAATTTATCGAACAATTAAACACACATTGTTATAGGTAAAATGTATATTGACACCTTAAGGTAAGTACTTATATTAAAATTGCAATTCAATATTGGAAGTTAGTCTTGCACACTAAAAATGGAACAAGTAACTTAATACAAGCCTGGCAAAACAATATCAAGCAACAAAGCACATGACAACAAAGGGATTTCCTAAATACAGAAATAGATCACAGAACATAACAAATCGAATTAAAAATTCACAGCTAGTAACAAAATGTATCTACCATCCCAACAATATTATCAGTTTCATTCAAGAAGCCTTCAAACTCATACTCATATACCAAGGTATCAATTTATATTAGGCACAAAGTATTTCCCAAAGCCTCAAATTGATAAATAAAACAATAATATTCAAGCGAAGCATTACATAAATATCCCCTAAGTTCATAAGTTACCCATAATTTGTACAATAATACATACATTTTTACATCTAATATAAAATAATGCATATTTGTGTGCATCTTAGTTCCTCCAATCTTAGATGTAGTGGTTTACACGTACCAATAGCAATGCAATATTACGTCTTTCTTGCGCCAAGAGAAGTGCATTCTAATACTATCAAGTACTATAGAAATAGTTTTTTTTTTTGGAGAAAACAAAGGCGAGAATTTGTGCGGGGAATAAAGAAAAACCGAAAAATAATCAAGTTTCTCATTCCAAAGTGTTTCCAAAGTAAAAACTATTATATGAACGTGGTAAAAACCAAGGTTCTATAACCAAGTAAGGACACGAGCCATTTGACCTTGAACTCGGCGGACCGCCGTATGGCGTCACTGCCGGCTGGAGGCCAGCAGCCGCCGGCCCACTGGCGGATCCAGGGGGGGGGGGGGGGGGCATCAGGGGCAAATCCCCCCCCCCCCCCACACACACACAGGAATCTAGGAGGGGCATTAAATACAAGTATGCCCCCCCCCCCACGCGCGTTCCCAATGTATCGTACAATCGTAAAAATTGTCTTTGCAGCAGTCAAAATCCAGCTATACACAGTAAAAAACCGGAAAATTTCGCACCGCTTCGCGGCATGACACAACTTTCGCAATTACTTATGAAAATTGGAAAAATGGGAACGTGAATAATTCCATTAAGTGTTTGACAGAGGCTCTTCTTGGCGGTCATTGCTGGCACTGGTGGATCCAGGGGGGGGGAGACATCGGGAAAATGCCTCCCCCTCCCACAGGAATCTGGGAGGGGCATTAAATACCAGTATACCCCCCCCCCCCCCTCCCCTCGCGCGTTCCCTGCACTGAATGTGAAAAACAATGAAAAACAAACAATGAAACTTCATGAAAACGGAAGTTGTTCTCTCGAGTGATTGAATTGGAAGTTTGTATGTATCCCTTTATTTCAATGATAGACAAAACAACGCACCTGATGCAATTCAAGCACAAATTCGCTTAACCCTTAACACGCTTACTCGGTGACACTTAACCCGCGCCCCGCTGGTGGGTGGGGGGGGGGGGGGGGCAGAATCTGCCCTCCCTCCCGGATTTTCTCAATAACTTGAAAACTATGATAGATATCAACGTTAAACTTTCAGTACCTCGTGCTGCATCCATTCTACGTCTTTGCAATAAATTCCAATGACATTTATGCAGTTTTTGTGGGAGATAATGACGTTATAATGACGTCATGCCATGCCATTTTTTTGTGGAAAAACGATAAATGTTTGAACAATCGTAGAAAATAGATGTTTGTAGAAAATTGCAAAAACAAAAATGTCAAAAGAAAAGAAATGACATTCTCTTCAAAATGGTTATCCCTGATTTGCAAAATTATGTGTTTTTGACCCCAAAATTAACGCGATACATTTTCGCAAATTTGAAGTGAATTTCTTAAGCTTGAATACTAAAATAAGGTGACCGGCCCAAATCCGCAGATACAAAAATGAGGGTACCTTTTTGCCACAAAAAGATGCCCCCCTCCCATCCCCCACGGAGAGAGGCTGGATCCGCCAGTGTGCCGGCCACACCAACTTTTGAAACGATTCTCCACCCATGTACTCATGAGTCATGTCATACTCATGAGTCATGTCATACTCATGAGTCACGTCATACTCATGAGTCATGTCATACTCATGAGTCATGCTCATGAGTATGCACGCACGGATTATATGAAACCGTCCTTGCTTTCGAGTCTGTAGTCTCTATTCATATTTAGTCCCTTTTACCTTTTACGAAATTATTTTGATACTTTCGTTGCAATACATATCAAAGCAGGAATGCCACAGTGGAATGTCCAGCCACTGTACCTACCATTTTGTTTAAGTTTGACATCTGAATGGGCCCGTATTACTGCGACGAAAGTCCTATTCCACCCGCAGTCTCCGAACAGTCTTCATAATTAGATTACACCTTTTGCAATATTCTCATTTCTCTCCAAACACATACTTTAGTTTGGCCTTCGCTGATGCAACCAGTTAACGTGTCACTTCCCGGTTAGAAAGGTCCTGCTTTTCCTGCAGAAGTTTCTACCGTCTGGGAATGGTGCAAAGAATCCAGATAATTTCGCCGTTGCCGTATATTTCCATCATGCGTCGGCGAGAGGTCATCGACATCATATTTTGTTTTGCCAAAGATACGCACGCCAGTAAAGAAAAGGGACAATAAATAACCAGCATAGGAAGTAGGAACATAATCAGAACATACTATCTTATACTGGCATATGGTAACAGTAACATGCCTACTACATATCAAGCATTTACATGCCGCATCATCGCCTATTTCAACTATTTGTCACCTATTTAATTTGCCACCTATCCTAATAATCACTTATATCCTAATAAAACATACGCATATGCGCATACCCACACAAATGACGCAAACGAATATCAACCAAACGAAACGAAACGAATGACCGATATCGGTGATAAGTCGCCGCTATTCAGACGTTGGAACCGTGAGTGACAAATACATCAGCAGCTTTTACGAAGCATAAATACACGTGGAAACATCGAGTCGATTGCTACATAACAATACAAGCACATGATGCGTGCCAGCACAAATACAAGCTCAAACATCTCGTCTCCAGCAATGCGCTCACGACAAGTAAAATTCAAGTTTGATAAATCACCGGATATGTCAATCTTTTTCAGACAGCATACCTCACCACTATCTGCAGCACACAATCTATTATTGCGCAAAGACAAACTACATGTCGCATACTACGCTTTGGATTTTTGGGGCACCTCAAATGCTCGGGTTATTGGCGATAGACTGTGTGTCTTGTAGACGACACAATGCTAGTGGCGGTGGCTGCCAGGGTCATCATCACGCTGTCGCTCCGCATGTGCTGCACCGGGCCGCCGCCGCCGCGGCCTGGTGACGGCCGGACACCGATGGCGGAACGCGCGATCCCATAAGCACGGTACCAGCATTGGGGCGAGCTTGCGGTGGCGCGCGCTCGCGCGGCTCTGGCCGCCGCACGGTGGACCATCTTGGTATTATCTTGTATCTTGGCATTGGCTTGGTGAGCCTCTTGAGCAGATGGTCGGTCTTGGCATCGGGCTGCTTATTGAACACAACGGCCAGCGCCTTGGCAGCGCGCGCCACCGTCAGCGGGCGCCGCTTCTTCAGCGCCAGCTTGGCGAGCATCACGGTGACGATGTCTTGCTGCGGCACAGTCACGCTGGGCCGGGCGGCGGCCAGCAGCGCCGTCAGCTGCGTGTGCTGCCACGGCGCCGCGTGGGAGAGCGGCACGCCGTGCCACCGCTCAGCCAGCGTGCTCAGCACGTGATCGCCGTCTCCGTTAAGAAAGAAGACGTCCGCTCCACGATGTCAGTCACCGTGGCCAGCACGCGCTCGGTGGCGGTGGCCTCCTCGCGGCTGACGCGCACCTGCCGCACCAGTGGCAGGGTGGCGCGCGCCGCCTCCAGCCCGGTCACGCCGGCCGCCACCGCCGCCAGCTGCCGCTCAGCCTAGTTCTCCGGCGACACCGCACCTCTGTTGAGCTGGGTCAGCAGCGGCTGCACCAGAGCCGTCACCACGGCATTGGTGTGCTGGTCGGTGGCGGCCCCGATACAGGTGAGCGCCGCCGCCCGGACCGCGGCGTCCTCAGTCGTGTCCAGACCGGCCAGGTGCTCCGCCAGTGGTCCGCCTCCGCCTCGCCCACCAGCCAGGGGCAGGAGCTGAGCACGGAGAGCGCGGCCGTTTGCAGAGGCCGGTCTCCGCCGGCCACCTCGGCCAGCAGCACGGCAGCCAGCCGCGGCCGCAGCGGCTCCACAGCCGGCGACTCGTCCGCGCCGCCGTCCGCCAGCAGCCGGCCATGCGCGCTCAGCGTCTCCAGCCGCTCGGCGGCCGAGTCTCCGCGCCGGCCTCCAGCTGGCCAAGTAGGGCCGGCACCGCCTCATCCAGCACCAGCTCCCGGCCGCCGGCGCAGAGCACCACCAGCAGCGGCGCCGCGCCGGCCATCAGTCGGTCGCCGCCTCGCTGCGCCGCGTGGTGCAGACACTCGGCCAGCAGGGGGCGCGTCCACTGATCGGCCTGCGCCGGCACAGCCGCCACCAGCTGTAGCGCGCGCGGCTGCACCTCCGGATGTCGCGCCGCCAGACACTCCCGGGCCAGCGCCAGCCGCAGCGGCGCCAGGTGCGGCGCCAGTGTAGACGCCGCAGCAGCGTTGCAGCAGCGCCAGCGTCCAGCTTGGCCTGCGTCAGGTCCGAGTTGAGCTTCTCTAGCGCCAGCGGCAGGCAGAACTCTGCGAACTGTCCGGTGCCGGCCAGGCAGTCGTGCAGCGCGTCGGCCAGCATCTGTCGCGTGACGCCGTGCGAGCTGTCCGGCGGCGGCGTGAAGTTCACCCGGAAGTAGCAGGCCAGCAGCTCGAACAGGTCCTCGGCCAGCGAACGAACATGTCCTCGGCCAGCGAACGAACATGTCCTCGGCAGGGTGGCGAGGCAGTTTGGCAGGTGGGTGCCTCACACTGCTGACCGGGCATACATGCGCATGCGCTTGGCGTTGCGCTCATTCACCCGGCACTCCCTCAGGCTGCCTTGCAGCCATTTCAGGCGGATGTGCGTCCGTGTGACGGCGTACTTTCGCACCACCCGAGGGTCGATGCGGGAGTACTCAAACGCCTCCACCTGCTCTAGCCACTGCAGTGACGGCACAGCCAGGCTCCTCGGTTCAGCCGCTCGATCCACCCAGAGCTCTTGCACTAGCTTGACCGGGAGCACACTGGCCGGACACAGTGCCAAGGCTGCTGTCCACGGAGCGACACTTGTACGCCAGGAAGCCAGCAACGTACGCCAGAGCTTCCCGGCCGAACTCCAGACTGGCCGCCACGGGGTGACCAGATGGCGGTCCTTGGTGGGTCTGCGCATCTTGCAGGAACTGGCTGGACTGCAAGTCGTCGTCCGGATCATCCGTAACCGCCCCCTCGTCCCTGAGGTCCTTCAGGACGCTGGCGCTCAGGTACACAGGATTCTTCTCCTCCATGGCGATAGAGGCGCCGGAGGCCGATGGCTGGCTTCTTGAGCCGGCTGCCACTGCCGGTGACGCGCCCATCAGCAGCAGCCGGATGCGCGTCTTCACCTCCACCGGCGTCGGGTCGGTGTTGGTCTCGGACATGCACCAGATCTGCGAAAACAATGCATACAAATCAGAAATATTGTGTCAAGCATGCAAATATTAGGACTCAGCAGTACCGTCTGTATACAACACAGGCATACAATGGAAGGACTGACTGAACTTGAACATGTTCAGTGCTAGCACAAATAATTCAATTAGTGCATTACAATAGTGTGCAAATCATTAAAGTCTGAAATGCAATATTTTGAATAAAAAACATGTCTTGCCAACTATCACTGTCTTCTGTCCCCTGTCGGCTGTCACTGTCCAATTGTTGGATGTTTAAAATGCCAGACTTCTACTATGTGGTGCAGAAGATGCTGCCACACTTAAAGGGAATGTTTCACCTTTGTATTAGTTTTAAATTGAGATAGCCATTATCTGGAGCTGTTATTGAAATGTCTAAATTACTCAGGTCATTTTCCCCAAAACTTAACAGTTTTTAAGCAATTTAATTTACCATTTGCAAAATGAATCCAGGCTGGTGCAGCCGCTGATTGGCTAACAGACACTTCTTCAGCCAATCCCACTTTGTCAGCCAATCAGCAGCGGTATATAATGATGTCATTTGCCCAAATCTAAAAACTTTATTTGTAAACGTTAAGTAACTTTGCGAGTGAAAAAATATCACAATGGTTTTCAGCAGCACTTACTTCATATTTTCTACTAAAACCAATGTATTTTTGACAACTTTCAGAAAGGTGAACATTCCCTTTAAACACTGAAACACTACTAACATCATGAAGTCACTATGAACGCATAAGAGTTGACACTATGACGCATAAGAGTTGTGGCGCCCTAAAACCCCAATACGCCACCAGTGTTTTGACATAGGGTGAAGATGTCCAAATCTCATTTTTTTTCATGCTATCAGTGTGTGCACATAATACTGATGCACTAAGACACTGATAAAGTATTGGCACTTTAGTGCATTGGTATCTACATTTCAATAGCATGAAACATCTGATGTTTTGATGTGTCCGAGGCTACAGTCGTTAACTATCAATATGATCATCATGATGCTTGGATGTGTCTTTATCACTGCCAGTTTGATATGCTGAGAAAGTACATCAAACATTTGAGTAACCGCTGCTTTTATCATACTGGTTGCAAATTTTATCTCACTGTTTTGTTTTCAAACTTGAACTGGATATGCAAGGAAGTCAATATATTTGCACATGACACCATTGGCTTTGGGAGGCACATAAGCTTGATGCTTCGAAATTATTTGACTGAATTTCGCTTCATTTAAAAGCCCGTTAAATGATGAGCTCATTGTAGCATTGTTAAAATTTGACAATGTATCGTAAACGCACATTTGTATCACAATTACGTACCCGCACACTCAACACACAGCGCGAGGACTCGGGAAGTGATGATCACTGGCGATGTTTTGCAAACGTGTGCAGTGTTATCAGCGTCAATCAGCTTATTCAGCAACGACAATTCCCGTCGCTGATTGGTCAACTTTCACGGTTCCGGTGTGCGCAGTACTCAAGAAACACGTCACTGCTTGCCAATACAGTAAACTTTGAAATATGACAGCCTAAAAGTCAAATTTTGAAGCGCGCAACAAAAATTTCCAAGATTTTTGTGTCTCAAAATAAAACTATTTGAATTACCTACTTAATGCTTTCATTTACACGACCCGACTATTTATGGTTCTTCAAAACTCAGAGATGCAGCCCAGTATTTGCAAACGAGAGCCTAAGGCTTTCGAGCAAATTTAACTATGTTTCGACAAAATTTATGGATAAACTTTTGTATCATTTAAAAGCTCTTGAAATTTTGATAAAGATGTGAAGTTATCTCGACCCGACTATTTCTAGTTTTTGAAATCACATGGGTTGCAGTTCAAAGAGAGTGTGCTGTTGTGGTGTGTTGTACATTGGAGAACTGATAGTGAATATTTCCCAAATTCAATTTCAGAGACTAATAGGTGTTTTTCAGTCGTCAGTTTCTTGTAATTTCAGATATGCATTCAAAGTTGAGTTCAAACCTTCGGATTTTCTACAACGCTGTCATTTGGAAGATGCCCTACCCTGCATTTTTCTTTTTATAATTAGACAGTTAAATTATAATTGCTTTCTTTTTTGTATATAAGTCTCACATATGAACGTTAATATAAATTAACTCAAATATCCATAGTCTAAATACCTTTTTAGCCTAAACAAAACAGCTGAAAAAAGTGATCACCATAGGGTCTGTGTTGAAGGCCGGCACTCGGCGCTACCTAGTATTCTATTTACCGTGGGATTAATGATTCGTAACACAGAAATGTCATTGAGATGCGGTATTGCACTTTAATTTCTCCTCGTGACAGTATGCTTCCAGTATCTGTATTAAAAAGGTCGCCAATAAATCTTAGTCCTCGATTATTCCATTGCGGGACAATGGAAGTTGTCTGTCGGCTGGAGTCGCTCTGGCTACGAGTGAAGCCCGAGTCCGGCCCGCACTTCTCCATCGCCTCAGTCTATCCGCCCTGGCTGGAGTCGCTCTGGCTGCGAGTGAAGCCCGAGTCCGGCCCGCACTTCTCCATCGCCTCAGTCTATCCGCCCTGGCTGGAGTCGCTCTGGCTACGAGTGAAGCCCGAGTCCGGCCCGCACTTCTCCATCGCCTCAGTCTATCCGCCCTGGCTGGAGTCGCTCTGGCTGCGAGTGAAGCCCGAGTCCGGCCCGCACTTCTCCATCGCCTCAGTCTATCCGCTCTGGCTGGAGTCGCTCTGGCTGCGAGTGAAGCCCGAGTCCGGCCCGCACTTCTCCATCGCCTCAGTCTATCCGCCCTGGCTGGAGTCGCTCTGGCTGCGAGTGAAGCCCGAGTCCGGCCCGCACTTCTCCATCGCCTCAGTCTATCCGCTCTGGCTGGAGTCGCTCTGGCTGCGAGTGAAGCCCGAGTCCGGCCCGCACTTCTCCATCGCCTCAGTCTATCCGCCCTGGCTGGAGTCGCTCTGGCTGCGAGTGAAGCCCGAGTCCGGCCCGCACTTCTCCATCGCCTCAATCTACCGCCCTGGCTGGAGTCGCTCTGGCTGCGAGTGAAGCCCGAGTCCGGCCCGCACTTCTCCATCGCCTCAGTCTATCCGCCCTGGCTGGAGTCGCTCTGGCTACGAGTGAAGCCCGAGTCCGGCCCGCACTTCTCCATCGCCTCAGTCTATCCGACCTGGCTGGAGTCGCTCTGGCTGCGAGTGAAGCCCGAGTCCGGCCCGCACTTCTCCATCGCCTCAGTCTATCCGACCTGGCTGGAGTCGCTCTGGCTGCGAGTGAAGCCCGAGTCCGGCCCGCACTTCTCCATCGCCTCAGTCTATCCGCCCTGGCTGGAGTCGCTCTGGCTACGAGTGAAGCCCGAGTCCGGCCCGCACTTCTCCATCGCCTCAGTCTATCCGCCCTGGCTGGAGTCGCTCTGGCTACGAGTGAAGCCCGAGTCCGGCCCGCACTTCTCCATCGCCTCAGTCTATCCGCCCTGGCTGGAGTCGCTCTGGCTACGAGTGAAGCCCGAGTCCGGCCCGCACTTCTCCATCGCCTCAGTCTATCCGCCCTGGCTGGAGTCGCTCTGGCTGCGAGTGAAGCCCGAGTCCGGCCCGCACTTCTCCATCGCCTCAATCTACCGCCCTAAGCGGCGTACCGTTTCGCCGGTTTCGGCCGTATGTATGTATGTGCAGGCAGACTTTAACGAGCTTGAGATTCAGTTTAAGCGGGTTTTATTGCGGCACCCCGGAGCTGTGTTTATTATGGGCGACCTGAATTGTAATTTACTTGACACTTCAGCCAATATTGGAAAGAACCGTCTGTTGGAGATCGTTTACCTTAAATCAGTTTGTGCCGCAACCTACTAACTCATCTGACTCACTTTTAGACGTGGTGATTTGTAATTCTAGTGACGTCGTCCAGCGCGTTCGAGCTTGTAAATGTGCATTTAGCCTCATTAGTACAGTCGTACGCTCTTATATTTACCAAAGTGTCGTAGGAATCCTGACCGGATCCGTATACATCTTTTAAAACACATCGATCATGTTTGTTTGCTCCGTGATTTGCATCTCGTTGACTGGTCAGGTGCGTTTAGCTGCCCGTCTGTCGCCGATATGTGGTCTTATATTGCTCACCGTCTGCAACCGGTTCTTGATAGGCATGCTCCATTCCAGAACCATGTATGTTACAGTGGCGGATCCAGGGGAGGGTCACGGAGGTCATGACCCCCCCGGGCCGTGGGGGCACCAGGGGCACCACCAAAATAATGCAAAAAAATCCGCGCCGCTACGCGGCGCATATCATTCAGTGTTCTTTGAACCAAGGGCACCACCGCGCTGGTGTATCAAGGGCACCACCGCGCCGGTGTATCAGGGGCACCACCGCGCCGGTGTATCAGGGGCACCACCGCGCCGGTGTATCAGGGGCACCACCGCGCCGGTGTATCAGGGGCACCACCGCGCCGGTGTATCAGGGGCACCACCGCGCCGGTGTATCAGGGGCACCACCGCGCCGGTGAACCAGGGGCACCACCGCGCCGGTGTATCAGGGGCACCACCGCGCCGGTGTATCAGGGGCACCACCGCGCCGGTGTATCAGGGGCACCATCGCGCCGGTGAACCAGGGGCACCACCGCGCCGGTGTATCAGGGGCACCACCGCGCCGGTGAACCAGGGGCACCACCGCGCCGGTGTATCAGGGGCACCACCGCGCCGGTGTATCAGGGGCACCACCGCGCCGGTATATCAGGGGCACCACCGCGCCGGTGAACCAGGGGCACCACCGCGCCGGTGTATCAGGGGCACCACCGCGCCGGTGTATCAGGGGCACTACCGCGCCGGTGAACCAGGGGCACCACCGCGCCGGTGAACCAGGGGCACCACCGCGCCGGTGTATCAGGGGCACCACCGCGCCGGTGAACCAGGGGCACCACCGCGCCGGTGTATCAGGGGCACCACCGCGCCGGTGTATCAGGGGCACCACCGCGCCGGTGAACCAGGGGCACCACCGCGCCGGTGTATCAGGGGCACCACCGCGCCGGTGTATCAGGGGCACCACCGCGCCGGTGTATCAGGGGCACCACCGCGCCGGTGAACCAGGGGCACCACCGCGCCGGTGTATCAGGGGCACCACCGCGCCGGTGAACCAGGGGCACCACCGCGCCGGTGTATCAGGGGCACCACCGCGCCGGTGTATCAGGGGCACTACCGCGCCGGCGTACCAGGGGCACTACCGCGCCGGTATAAGGCGGCACTGTGTGGGAAAGGGGAGGCACTGAGGCACCGTGCCTCCTTGAATCCAGAAGGGGGAAGCAATGGCCTGGTGCCGCCATGAAATCACAAGCATTGGTTGCTGGAGAGATAAAAATCGCGAAATGATGCTGAATTAGAATTGCTAAAGTATGCAAAAAATTCCCTTCATGCCTCCCGTCCCTTGGGCTATGAAAGGGCACGAACGTGCCTTTATACCAGAGGCAACAACGAATCGGACTCGAGGGGCCCTGAGGGCCCCTCGGAAGTCGGGATCCGGTTCCATAGGCGGTGGAACGGGGGCGGCACCGGGCACCGTTCCCCCTTGAATCCAGGAGGATGGGGAGGCGGGTCACCAATGCCTTTGTGCCCCCATCAAATTGCTGAAAACTCACCCATTTTATGCGAAATAGTGCAAAATTAAGAGACAAAAAACGCGCCGCTTCGTGGCGCATATTACATACGTGCGTCTTGATAAATCCTCGATGTCACGATGTTTGTTGACTATCGTGTTTTGTTGTTGTCGCGAACGAACCCATAGGGCCCGCCATTTGGGTTTTTTATAATGAGGTTCATGGCTGGAAATCCATGAAACGTATTTGAAACTGGTAAGCAACTGCACCCAAGCTGTTATAATTTCGTGATAAAAAAATCGAAAAATATCACATTTTTGTGCCACTGCGGCGAAATTCCTTCTATCTTTGCGGTGGAAGAATTGTATTGCGTGGCTGCATTGGTGCCCTTGGGCTGATATATATATATATATATATATATATATATATATATATATATATATATATATATATATATATATATATATATATATATATATATATATATATATATATATATATATATATATATATATATATATATATATATATATATATATATATAGATTATAGAACCTTTCGATTTTTTAGCACCTAGTTATCCATACAAAAAAATAAATAAAGGAAACAAATTCGCGCCGCGTAAATCAATCAGTGTTCTTTTCCAGTACAAAAGGGTCTAATACAGACTGTACACACTGGCGTCTGCAGGGGGGGGGGGGGGGGGCACCATGTCTTTTGACCCCACCTTTTGCTCCAGACATAATTCCTCGTTTTGACCCTGCATCCTGGTTCTAATAGCAAACATTAGTTCTCCAGTCCGCTCAAAACCTCAAGTTTTGCTGCCTATCTGTTTAGTTCAAGAACATTTTTGAAGTCCACACTAGACACAAAACAATATGATACACTGTTATCGCATGCATAAGATTTACTGCTGGTAAAAAACGGCTACCCCTGGTCACGAACCTCGACTACCGTCTTGGTCAATTCTTCATCAGCCTTTTGGGGCCGCCCTTGACTGTACAAATTATATATTTTAGCACCATCCGCGGCACTTTGATAGAAAGGGTACGACTGAAATTGCAAATACCTATAGCCAACGTTTTGTCAATAACAAAAAAGCTGAAATAGGGGCACCCTCAAAATATGGTGGACCAAATCCGTTGAGTTTTCAGATTTGGGTATAGGTAGGGGCACCACTGCAATTGATGACCCCCCTCCCTCTTGAAGATTTTCTGGATCCGCCCCTGGTCTGTTAGGAATCATTGTGCGCCAGCTGACACCCCGGCGATCCTGGACACCGCGACCCCTGGGCCCTGCGACCCTGGACCTAATGACACAGCGGAGGGGCATGTTGCGCCGTCAGCGGAGATCGCCGGCCTTCCGAGAAAGGGGAAAAGGGATCGCCGACCTGACAAAATGGTCAGGTCGGCGATTAGGCGCGATTGCCGGGCGGACATAGAGGAGAGACTGCGAGCTCAGGGGAGCAGTTCTCTGTACCGCACTGTCCGTCCGTTAATCGCGGGTAAACGGAGCAGTACCGACGTCATTCCTGCTGCCACACCGGATCAGATATAATGTTTTTGTTGTTGTTGTAAATGTCGGTCCGCGTGTCGCAGCCGGCCTCGCTAGTCTCGGGGTGCCGCCCGCCGTTCCGTGGCTAGTCTCTGGGTGCCGCCCGCCGTTCCGTGGCTAGTCTCGGGGTGCCGCCCGCCGTTCCGTGGCTAGTCTCGGGGTGCCGCCCGCCATTCCGTGGCTAGTCTCTGGGTGCCGCCCGCCGTTCCATGGCTAGTCTCGGGGTGCTGCCCGCCGTTCCGTCCCGTCTACCACGGGTATGAGCTTGCGGTTTTCGGGTCACCGGGGTGACACTGGTCGAGCTGCGGGAGGAATTGTTCTCCGTGAAGCGTTCTGGTGCGTGTGGACCTGACGGTATTTGTATTCCCATCTTACTCCTTTGTTTTGATGCCATCGGCCCTGTCCTCCACATCGTCAACACATGCCTTACCTCATCAGACTTTCCAGATTCCTTGAAGCGCTCTCTGGTGCATACAATTTGTAAGTCCGGTGATCCAACCCTCGTCTCTAACTACCGTCCTATTTCTATAGTCCCCATCATGGCCAAAATCGTCGAGCGTGTGGTACAGCGCCAGATGTCTGCCTACATGTCAGATAACCATCTCCTCTCCCCATCTCAACATGGTTTTCGGCCCCGCCATTCCACAGCAACTGCTCTGCTCTCCATCACTGACCGCATCTTTTCCAGCATGGGCCGTGGACATGTCTCTCTTCTCTTGAACCTTAGTAAATGTTTTGATGTTATTCCTCATTCGCATCTTCCAGACATGTGCCTGGATCCCGGGATCCAGCTGAGCTCCGGATTTCTGTGTCCTGTGTCCCGGAATCCTCATGGGACACCATATCCAGGTACACAATAAGCCGATGGCTCCACAAAGATCCCAGATCCTGACATATTTTATGCCGAGAGATCCACTGGGGTCCCAGATCCAACTTCGGGATCCAGGCACGCCGGTAGGTACCTACTTCTTGCTAATTTTATGATATGGGATAATTCATTACAATCTCTATGTTTGCTAATAGGATACAAGGTATTTTGCAGGTACTAATTATCTACATGTAGTACATACTACATACGCAAAATAGAGACCACAAATTTGGAAGTCAGTTCCTGTATCTTGTGTTTCAAGATCTGAGGCTCGTTTAACTTAGAGATCCACTGAGATCCCAGATCCTGAAGCATTTTACGCAGAGGGATCCAGGATGATCCCAGATCTTCATGCATTTTACGCAGAGAGATCCACTGGGATCCAAGATCTGCATGCATGTTATGCCGAGGGATCCACTGGGATCGCAGATCCAACTACGGGATCCAGGCACAATCCAGGCATCCAGGATCCAGGCACAAATCTGACAGCTTATTTCCAAACTCCAGCTCTATGGCATTGACCTGGCTTGGTTTCGTCCTATCTAATCGGTCATACTCAGTCAGTTTGTATCTCTTCCTCTTCTGGTGACAGAGTGATCTCCAAGCCTCTTTCAAATACTATGGGAGTCTTCCAGGGATCTGCCCTTGGTCCCCTGTTATTCACTATTTTTGCCAACGACCTCAGCCTGCACGCGCCGGACGCTCATGTGACCCAGTACGCTGACGATACCCAGGTCCTTGTATCCGATGGCAAACGTAACCTTCCTAGTTCGTAGCCTCATCATGCGCATGGAGACTACACTGTCCTCCTAATCATCGTGGTTCCATGCATCGGACTTAAACTCAACGCATCCAAAACTGAAATCCTTCTGCTTGGCACCCGGCAGAACACCGGCGACCTCTCACCTGTTCGGTGCGCGGGTGGGTGGCGAGCCCATTCAGTTCGGCAGAACACCGGCGACCTCTCACCTGTCAGGGTGCGGGTGGGTGGCGAGCCCATTCAGTTCGGCAGAACACCGTCGACCTCTCACCTGTCAGGGCGCGGGTGGGTGGCGAGCCCATTCAGACCTCTCACCTGTCAGGGCGCGGGTGGGTGGCGAGCCCACTCAGTTCAGACCGTTCAGACCATTCAGAACCCGTGTGGTAAACAAACTTAGGTGTTATGTTTGATCGCCACCTTAGCTGGGATGCTCACGTCATTGACGTCGTACGCAAGGGTGTCGGCCTCCTGATCGGTCTCCGCCACCTGAGGCACTTCCTCCCGCAGAGCGTGATGCTGACTATTGTGCGCGGTCTGGTCGTCTCGCGCGTGCGGTACTGCATCCCTGTTTATGGTAATGGCTCGGCTGTGAACGACACCAGGTTGATGAAAATCGTAAATTTTGCCGCAAGAGTCGTTACTGGACTTAAAAAGTACGATCACGTATCTCGCTCGCGGGGTGACCTGAACCTCCACACGCCTCGCCAGATGTGTAATCTGCAAACGGTGATCGTCGCTCACAAAGCTTGTGTTCTGAATGAACCTGCGGATCTCGCCCCCTTATTCCGCACCTACGCCGACGCGCGGCCCTGTGAGCGTGCTATGCGTCAAGACCGGTACCTGCGCCCGCCTGCCATGAGAACGGCGGCTGGGCAGCGCTCCTTTGCTTACCGCGCGGCATTACTGTTGAACACGATACCTGAGGATGTGAGGGAGTTGGAAACGGCAGCGTTCAAACGAGCAGCGAGGTCTTTTTTTGTTGCAATAAGTGTGCGTGTGCGTGTGCGTGTGCGTGTGCGTGTGCGTGTGCGTGTGCGTGTGCGTGTATGACTGTATTTTCCCCACTGTGGCACTTGCTACTAACCTACTGTGTTACTTCTCCGACTGAGGACACGGAGTAGCCACGCTTTAATTGTGGAGTGTCTGCTATTGGCAATACCACTGGATAGCGGGCTTCTCAAGCCACCATATGGTGACAATGTCAATGATATACGGGTGCTTTCTGTAGGTATACGGGTGTTATCTGTGGGTCTGGGTATACGGGTGCTCTCTGCAGATATACGGGTGTTCTCTGTGGGTATACGGGTGCTCTGTAGGTATACGTGTGTCTGTGGGCATATGGCTGCTCTCTGTGGGTATAGGGTGTTATCTGTGGGTATACGGGTGCTCTATGTGGGTGTACAGGTGCTCTATGTGGATATACGGGTGATCTCTGTGGGTATACGGGTGCTTTCTGTGGGTATACCGATGCTGTATATGGGTATACGGGCCCTCTGTGTGTATACGGGTGCTCTCTGTGTGTATACGGATGCTCTCTGTGTGTATACGGGTGCAGTCTGGGGGTATACGGGTGCTTTATGTGGGTATACCGATGCTGTATATGGGTATACGGGTGCTGTCTGTGAGTATACGGGTACTCTCTGTGTGTATACGGGTACTCTCTGTGTGTATACGGGTACTCTCTGTGAGTATACGGGTGCTCTCTGTGAGTATACGGGTGCTCTCTGTGAGTATACGGGTGCTCTCTGTGTGTATACGGGTGCTCTCTGTGTATACGGGTGCTCTCTGTGAGTATACGGGTACTCTCTGTGTGTATACGGGTACTCTCTGTGTGTATACGGGTGCTCTCTGTGTGTATACGGGTGCTCTCTGTGTGTATACGGGTGCTCTATGTGGGTATACGTGTGCTCTCTGTGTGTATACGGGTGCTCTCTGTGTGTATACGGGTGCTCTCTGTGTGTATACGGT
Source organism: Chirona hameri (assembly GCA_036785665.1). NCBI lineage: Eukaryota > Metazoa > Arthropoda > Thecostraca > Balanomorpha > Balanidae > Chirona > Chirona hameri. Next base: position 16,282 of record JAXIVJ010012047.1, on the reverse strand, counting down.
TGCTCTCTGTGAGTATACGGGTGCTCTCTGTGAGTATACGGTTGCTATCTGTGAGTATACGGGTGCTCTCTGTGAGTATACGGGTGCTCTCTGTGAGTATACGGTTGCTCTCTGTGAGTATACGGGTGCTCTATGTGTGTATACGGGTGCTCTCTGTGTGTATACGGGTGTTCTATGTGGGTATACGGGTGCTCTCTGTGTGTATACGGGTGCTCTCTGTGTGTATACGGGTGCTTTCTGTGTGTATACGGTTGCTCTCTGTGAGTATACGGGTGCTCGCTGTGAGTATACGGGTGATCTCTGTGAGTATACGGGTGCCCTCTATGTGTATACGGGTGCTCTCTGTGTGTATACGGGTGCTCTATGTGTGTATACCGGTGCTCTATGTGAGTATACGGGTGCTCTCTGTGTGTATACGGGTGCTCTCTGTGAGTATACGGGTACTCTCTGTGTGTATACGGGTACTCTCTGTGTGTATACGGGTACTCTCTGTGAGTATACGGGTGCTCTGTGTGTGTATACGGGTGCTCTCTGTGTGTATACGGGTGCTCTATGTGAGTATACGGGTACTATCTGTGTGTATACGGGTGCTCTCTGTGTGTATACGGGTGCTCTCTGTGAGTATACGGGTGCTCTCTGTGAGTATACGGGTGCTCTCTGTGAGTATACGGATGCTCTCTGTGGGTATGCGGGTACTCTCTGTGGATATACGGGTGCTCTATGTGTGTATACGGGTGCTCTCTGTGTGTATACGGGTGCTCTCTGTGGATATACGGGTGCTCTCTGTGGATATGCGGGTGCTCTCTGTGAGTATACGGGTGCTCTATGTGTGTATACAGGTGCTCTCTGTGTGTATACGGGTGCTCTCTGTGTGTATACGGGTGCTCTCTGTGTGTATACGGTTGCTCTCTGTGAGTATACGGGTGCTCTCTGTGAGTATACGGGTACTCTGTGAGTATACGGTTGCTCTCTGTGTGTATACGGGTGCTCTATGTGGGTATACGGGTGCTCTCTGTGTGTATGCGGGTGCTCTCTGTGTGTATACGGGTGCTCTCTGTGTGTATACGGGTGCTCTCTGTGAGTATACGGGTACTCTCTGTGTGTATACGGGTACTCTCTGTGTGTATACGGGTACTCTCTGTGAGTATACGGGTGCTCTCTGTGTGTACACGGGTGCTCTCTGTGTGTATACGGGTGCTCTCTGTGAGTATACGGGTACTCTCTGTGTTTATACGGGTGCTCTCTGTGTGTATACGGGTGCTCTCTGTGAGTATACGGGTGCTCTCTGTGAGTATACGGGTGCTCTCTGTGAGTATACGGGTGCTCTCTGTGTGTATACGGGTGCTCTCTGTGTGTATACGGGTGCTCTATGTGGATATACGGGTGCTCTCTGTGGATATGCGGGTGCTCTCTGTGAGTATACGGGTGCTCTCTCTGTGTATACAGTTGCTCTCTGTGTGTATACGGGTGCTCTCTCTGTGTATACGGGTGCTCTCTGTGGGTATACGGGTGCTCTCTGTGTGTATACGGGTGCTCTCTGCGTGTATACGGGTGCTCTGTGTGTATACGGGTGCTCTCTGTGGATATATGGGTGCTCTCTGTGGAGATACGGATGCTCTCTGTGAGTATACGGGTGCTCTCTGTGTGTATACAGGTGCTCTCTGTGTGTATACGGATGCTCTCTGTGTGTATACGGGTGCTCTATGTGGGTATACGGATGCTCTCTGTGTGTATACGGGTGCTCTCTGTGGGTATACGGGTGCTCTCTGTGTGTATACGGGTGCTCTCTGTGGGTATACGGGTGCTCTCTGTGGATATACGGGTGCTCTCTGTGTGTGTACGGGTGCTCTCTGTGGATATACGGATGCTCTCTGTGGATATACGGGTGCTCTCTGTGTGTACGGGTGCTCTCTGTGTGTATACGGGTGCTCTCTGTGGGTATACGGGTGCTCTCTGTGTGTATACGGGTGCTCTCTGTGTGTATACGGGTGCTCTCTGTGGATATACGGGTGCTCTCTGTGTGTATACGGGTGCTCTCTGTGGGTATACGGGTGCTCTCTGTGTGTATACGGGTGCTCTCTGTGGGTATACGGGTGCTCTCTGTGTGTATACGGGTGCTCTCTGTGAGTATACGGGTGCTCTCTGTGGATATACGGGTGCTGGATGATCGCGCACGGTCGTATGCCGTGGGACCACGAGCAGTATAGTTGACAAGTTGGCTATCTGATTTGGTCCGAATTTTGTGAAGTGTTTAGGTTTTACAGTATTTTATACGGCACTCCGCCAGTAGTATCGTCTAACACTTCGTGTTGAGCGTTGTTTTGCAGGGATTGCAACGCCCTAGACTTTAATGAGATTTCGATAGTTAACTGAGGAACATTCTGCCCCTTTTCATGCGAACAGCAAACAAATAACATAGACAGCTTGGACTGGAGTGAGAATAAACAAGAGGAAAATACATCGTATTTACTAGGTGAACTGAAACGGTTATCACATACTTCTACAGTGCTGTCAACAAACTTGTCAATCTGACTTGCAAGAAAAACATTTGCTTGTATAAACTGGGCCTGGCTAAATTTCTTCTCGGTAGAGTTGTTTGAGTTTCTATTTGTTTTCTGTTTCCCCGGGAGGATTCCAACATCGTGCCGATACGCGCTATGGCTCGCTTGAATGCGTTTGGTCCAACACTTTTTCAAATGAATCGCCCCAGCTGCGTCCGGACGGAAAACAGAACCACCTCGGAAAATGTCAGCGGAAATTCCAGTCGCTCATATTCAGAAACAAAACGGCAGCAATATGAGCAACGGCTAAAGTGAGCCAATGAAAAACTGGCGCGTTTCCAACACACTGTTGAATCGATACTCCTGGACGATAAGCAATAGGTAAGGTCAGGTACCTAGTCGAGGGGGGGGGGGGGGGCAGCCGCCCCCCCCCCCCCTGCAGGCCGGGGGGCCGACGAGACCGCGCGAAGCGCGATATCATGGGCTCTTTAAGAGTCGGAAGACCACGCGAAGCGTGGTTTTTAGAGAGTTTAGAGCACTTCAGAGGCCCTTTAGGGCCACCAGGGCCCTCTATGAAAGACCAGAGGGCCCCTTTGACGTCCAAAATATCCCTGTGCATGTCAGAGGGACCCCTGGTCAGACCGAAAGGGTCCCTGAACGGGTCAGAGGGCCCCCTAAACACGTCGAATGGCAGGTCGGAGAGGCCCTGAGCATGTCGGCAGGGCGACAAAACAGCTAGCGCAGTCTCTTGCCAGGTTGTAAGGGCCCCTGAGCAGGCTGGAGGGCCCCTGGACAGACCAGAGGGCCCCTGGGAAGTTCAAATGGCCCTGTGCAGGCCAGAGGCCCCTGCTCAGACCGAAAGGGCCCCTGGGTGGATCAGAAGGGCCCCTGAACATGCCGAATGGGCCCCTAGTCAGCACGGAGGGGCCCCAGGGCAAGTTGGAGGGCCCGCTGAGCATGTCGGGAAGGTGACAAAGCAGCCAGCGCAGTCCCTTGCCAGGTAGGAAGGTCCCCATTGAAGGCTGGAGGGCCCCTGGACAGACCAGACGGTCCCTGGCAAGTTCAAAGGGCCCCTGTGCAGATCGGAGGTGCCCCTGACCAGCCCGAAAGGGCCACTGGGCGGGTAAGAAGGGCCCCTGAACATACTGAATTGGCCCCTAGCCAGCACGGAGGGGCCCCAGGGCAGTTCATAGGGCCTCTTGAGCATGTCGGCAGGGCGACAAAGCAGCCAGCGCAGTCCTACCAGAAGAGTCGGTGGGCAGATCGGAGGGGTTTCTGGGC
>JAXIVJ010012047.1:0-5000 GCA_036785665.1 Chirona hameri | reverse complement strand
TATATATATATATATATATATATATTTAATATATATATATATATATATATATATATATATATATATATATATATATATATATATATATATATCACCCACTCCACATCATGTCTTTTTCCGGATCCCAGATGAGTCAATGAACAGGTCGGAAGGGCGTTGAAAAGGTCGGAGGGGCCCCTAGACGATCTGACGGGACCCTGGGCCTTTCAACAGTAAGAATGCAGTTGTTCCGGAATACAACTCAAAATTTTCGCGCCGCTCCGCAGCGCAATTTCATTACAAATTCGATTATATGCGGGTTAAAAACGGGCCGTTTCTCGCGCATTTATGTTTTATGTTGATACTTTCCTGTATGATTGGGCAAAATAGTTCGCTTTAACACCTTTTAAACCGCACTTTTAAACGCACAATAACATTTGTAGATGTCCACACACCATACGCAATGCGACGCATTGATGAAATTGCGTTATGGCATATCCAGGGCAATAAGAATTAAAACAAAATCGCTTCCGGTTCTTAAGCATATTTTTATTTTCGAAGTTGGTGTAGCTGATTCCAAATTGGTGTCGCTGGTTCCAAAGTTGATATGGTAGTTTGCTAACTCCTGCTCCTAAAAGATGGTATAGGCCCATGTCATACCTGTCATACTGCATTCCCCATCCTTGTTACGTGCTTTTTCATCCGTTTGTTTGGTCCTTTCAACGCTTGGGAAGGGGCCCTTTCAACGGTCGGGAAGGGGACCCTTTCGAGGCGCCGCCTCCCCCCCCCCCCTGGACGAAATCCTGGCTACGTGCCTGGGTAAGGTTAAGATTAAGAAGTTGAATTTAGTTAGTAGGATAATGCTATCGAATAACGTAATCAAATTAGGTGCTGTTTATATCATGGGCGTCGGAAGGGCGGGGGGACGCGTCCCCAACATTTTCGGATTTTAACATCACGCCTATTGCGAGTTTATTACGCGTTGCATGGAAATAATCGACTTCAGAATGTTTCCGTCCCCCAACTTTCGGAAAGTGGCGGCGTCATTTACATATATGGTTACATGTTTATATGTAGGTTGATGTTGATGTTTATTTAACAAAAACAAGAAACAAAGAGAGATGTGTCATGTGAGGGAAAGGTGCAAAAGCACTTGAGCGTTTAAAACTGGGCACCATTTCCCAACTCACGCACATACATACACATACACACACAGACAACCCCGCACACTTTTTTTTGGATGTGTGTGATTATTTAATCTGTATTTATTATCACATGACTTCGCCTATAAGTGGGTACAGTGGCCTGTTGGCGATCTAATAGATTCAATTAAATGAAAATGAAAACGCAACGACCGCCCCCCCCCCCCCGCCTCCCCCCGCCGACCTGATGATGGTGATGGATGGAGGTATATATCAATATGTAGGTTTATATGTATCTCACCGTTGCCTGGTTGATGGTGCTATAAAAATATATATTTTCCATCTGACTGTATAGTAGACATGAGATGTCTCTCACCGTGGTATAAGAGTTAATTGGCCGAGATTGAAAACGAAACTTTTTGCGTTTAATGTTGTGTGCAGTGGTAGGTGTAACCTAATGCTGCCCTTTCACTGCAGTGGGCAGTCGATTTCTGCTGCATTGTGGAGAAGGATTGTTTGTTTCCATCTGAGGTTGTGTGTGTCCCGTGGCATCAGAATAATGAAATTGTGAGGCCGAGCTAGCCTGTGTACTGCTCTGAAGGCGCCTCCAGCCAGCGCCCAGATGGTTGGTGAACTATAGAGCGCTGCCACATACAGAGAGTACACCCAGGCTCGGGACCGGCAGCCGGCCGCAGGACCGGTGACAGTGCTGCCGCCCTGCGGCCGACTCCGGTAACTCTGCCTGGTGGCCGGCCGCCCGCAGTCAGTAGCCTGGCGCGGAAGCGCGGTGGGAGAGGGGTGCACGTGTGAGAGGCTCGTGTCGTGTCGTGTGTCATGTTCTGAACTGCGTGGCTGGCTGTGTGGGTTGCGAGCTGTGGGCTGTGAGCTACGAGCTGTGGGCTGTGAGCTGCGAGCTGTAAGCTGTGAACTGTGGGCTGCGAGCTGAGAGTTGTGGGCTGGGAGCTGTAAGCTGTGGGCTGCGAGCTGTAAGCTGTGAGCTGTGGGCTGCGAGCTGTGAGCTGTGAGCTGCTGAGCTGTGAGCTGTGAGCTGCGAGCTGTGAGCTGTGAGCTGTGAGCTGCGAGCTGTGAGCTGTGAGCTGTGAGCTTTACCGGACGAATCGGCGCGCTATGGATGCACCATTCGTTCCCCTCGCTCTGCTGATGGTGCTATGCACGTCGCCAACATCAGGTGAGCGAAACAATTGTATACGTCGGAGCTCCGGTGGGTGTCTTGTGTGTCCCGGCAGGTCAACTGAGGTGACCCCTAACATGAACCCCTGACCTGATCGCCTGACCTGACCGCCCCACCTGACCCCCTCACCTGACCCCCTCACCTGACCCCCTCACCTGACCCCCTCACCTGACCCCCCTGACCTGACCCCTTCACCTGACCCCCTGACCTGACCGCCTCACCTGACCCCCTCACCTGGCCCCCCTCACCTGACCCCCTCACCTGACCCCCTCACCTGGCCCCCTCACCTGACCTCCTCACCTGCCCCCCTCACCTGACCCCCTCACCTGACCCCCTCACCTGACCCCCTCACCTGACCCCCTCACCTGATCCCTCACCTGACCGCCTGACCTGACCGCCTGACCTGACCGCCTCACCTGAGCGCCCTCACCTGACCCCCTCACCTGACCGCCTCACCTGACCCCCTCACCTGACCTGACCCACCGCTGGTCAATTGAGGTGACCCCTGATTTGGCTCACAGTCGCGTTGGTTAGCTGAGGCGCCGGCCTGCCAACGTTTGCGGGCGTGCACCCCCCCCCCCCCCTCCCCCAGAAACGTAGGAACGTCATAAAAAGTGGGGACCAGTGAAACTTTGACCTTGTCGTGAGAGACCCCCCCCCCTATGCAATATGTTTTTGTTTCTCTCGATGTGAGCTCCTTTCGTCTTTTTTCTACCTTTTGCTGCCTCACATTTTCCTCATTAAGCAACATTACAGATTTGGGCAAAAATTCTGACAAAAAAGTGGGAGCTATGGCTCATCGCCTCCCCACATATGCGTACACAAGGATTGGGGGGGGGGGGCGAACGGGGCAATTGCCCCCCCCCCCCCCCTGAAGGTATGTACGTGCCCCCTTGGTCGATTTTTATTTGATTTTTGGATTTTTGTAAAGAAAAAAAAGGTAAAAATATCCCTTTTTAAAAATATAGTGGGGCCATATCCGGTGTGTTTTTGGTGGGGGTGCTTTATGCCCCCCCCCCCCCCCCCCCTGAACAAAAATGTCCCCTCCTGGAGTGAATACTGGGTAGTGGGTACACCACTGCCCTGCCCCCCACCACCATGATGGGTGACACCAGCGTCCTCTCCGAGCCGTCAGTCAATGTGCTGCTAATGCGCGTCACGCTGTGTTCATTGTTGGTCCTTCTCTGACCCCCAATCAACAATCAGTGGCGACTTTTTCACTGAGCCGCGGCCGAGATGTGCCGCAACACTGGGCAGATGTGACTTCAGCTAATCTGCCAGGTGTCCGGGCCTTGTGTGGCGAACAGAGAGCAGATCCGTCTGGGAAGAACGACGAGCGATGATGGCTGCTGAGTCGGCCACGTTGGTGCCCGCCGATCAAGTGTAGCCTATTATTATTCAGTCGAACTGTCCGGACGTCGGCAAATGGACGGAGGATTGCTAAACAAAAATCCGGTGACTTTATTTCATATGACAGTAAATGTCAAAGTTCTGCATAAGACTGTGGAGTGCATCAGTCACATCGGTAGTCACTGTCTAGTGTCCGGTGGTGACTGTCTGGTGGTGACTGGTGGTGACTGTCAAATGGTGACTGGTGGTGACTGTCCAATGGTGACCGGTGGTGACTGGTGGTGACTGGTGGTGACCGGTGGTGACTGGTGGTGACTGGTGGTGACTGGTGGTGACTGGTGGTGACTGGTGGTGACTGGTGGTGACTGTCCAATGGTGACTGGTGGTGACTGGTGGTGACCGGTGGTGACCGGTGGTGACCGGTGGTGACCGGTGGTGACCGGTGGTGACTGGTGGTGACTGTCCAATGGTGACTGGTGGTGACTGTCCAATGGTGACCGGTGGTGACTGGTGGTGACCGGTGGTGACTGGTGGTGACTGGTGGTGACCGGTGGTGACTGGTGGTGACTGTCCCATGGTGACCGGTGGTGACTGGTGGTGACTGGTGGTGACTGTCCCATGGTGACCGTGGTGACTGGTGGTGACTGGTGGTGACTGTCCAATGGTGACCGGTGGTGACCGGTGGTGACCGGTGGTAACTGGTGGTAACTGGTGGTAACTGGTGGTGACTGGTGGTGACTGGTGGTGACTGGTGGTGACTGGTGCCGGTGGTGACTGGTGCCGTGGTGACTGGTGCCGGTGGTGACTGGTGCCGGTGGTGACTGGTGCCGGTGGTGACTGGTGCCTGTGGTGACTGGTGGTGACTGGTGGTGACTGGTGGTGACTGGTAGCAGTTTTGTATTTTTCGGTTCACGACCTGGTCCCGGAGAATACAAACCCATAGGTGGAGAGTAAAATTGTATTGTTAGGAAATTATTTAGGGAAAAATATTTGTTGGAAAATCATTCCTGATTTGTAATAGATACCTATTAAATCCTTGCAAATAAAATTTATTTTTAACTACGAGGGCGGTAAGATCAGGTGAAAAGAGAGCACATTTCCAGAGCAAAATGAAGAGAGCAAAATTATTTGGACCCAAAAAGTCCCGAAAATGGTCAAAATTTAAATACTGACTGGTAGTGACTGTCCAATGGTGACTGGTGGTGACTGGTGGTGACTGGTGGTGACTGGTGGTGACTGGTGGTGACTGTCCCATGGTGACTGGTGGTGACTGTCCAATGGTGACTGGTAGTGACTGTCCAATGGTGACTGGAGGTGTATGGTGGTGACTGGTGGTG
>JAXIVJ010012046.1:17500-41571 GCA_036785665.1 Chirona hameri | reverse complement strand
CTGTTTCTTGCCGAGATAGCTATTGCACAAATAAAAGCATTTGCTTCGCTGTTGTTTTTCCGACCGCTTCAGCCATCAATTCATCGTCTCCCGAACGCAGTCCCCGTTACGCAGTCCCCGAACGCAGTCCCCGTTACGCAGTCCCCGAACGCAGTCCCCGTTACGCAGTCTCCCGAACGCAGTCCCCGTTACGGGATGATTTAGAGTTATGGTTATCGCTTTGTTGGTGCTGTTATTGGAATGTTATAAATCGCCCGCTTGGATGCTTCTTCATCGTGTTGGTAGTTGGTACCCCAGCTCCCACGGCTGAAATCGACACACTGGAATGTCAATTTGTCAGCCAGGAAGGGCCAGATAAACCGAAATGGCGCGTGATTGAACTAGTGGACAGAAGTGAAGTCTCGCAACCTTGTTTGCACACCGCCGACATTTGCACGCCTCTGTTGAGCGACAACACGGCAAGTGTGCAGTGCTAATCTGACTCCGAACAAGAGCGTTGACAGCGGTTTTTAGTCGCACTGAACGCACCAATTAGCCCGTTAATGTTGGCAGAACTGACGCGGGCTGAATAGGTTGCGTAAACGGTGTGTGACAGCTGGTGAAAATGTGATGAGTCATTCAGATGAGTCAATATTACCTGCCTTTCTGCGCAATGGTGCGTGGATTCAGAGTTCGTCTCGCCGTCACAGCATCGTTGCGATTCGGTACACAGATGGTCTGAGTCTTCAATTAAGACAAACTGCAATACAAAGCTAAACAAATACAAAAACGAGGGAAGTTCGACACCCGACAGCCTAATTCATACTTAGTTTATGCAACATCATTCTTGTGGGCCCCGATGCCGCCTGGATCTGCCCCTGATCTGCTGATACGCACCGCACCGCACACGGTGTGTGTGTGTGTAGTGTGTGTGTGTGTGTGTGTGTGTGTGTGTGTGTGTGTGTGTGTGTGTGTGTGTGTGTGTGTGTGTGTGTGTGTGTGTGTGTGTGTGTGTGTGTGTGTGTGTGTGTGTGTGTGTGTGTGTGTGTGTGTGTGTGTGTGTGTGTGTGTGTGTGTGTGTGTGTGTGTGTGTGTGTGTGTGTGTGTGTGTGTGTGTGTGTGTGTGTGTGTGTGTGTGTGTGTGTGTGTGTGTGTGTGTGTGTGTGTGTGTGTGTGTGTGTGTGTGTGTGTGTGTGTGTGTGTGTGTGTGTGTGTGTGTGTGTGTGTGTGTGTGTGTGTGTGTGTGTGTGTGTGTGTGTGTGTGTGTGTGTGTGTGTGTGTGGTGTGTGTGTGTGTGTGTGTGTGTGTGTGTGTGTGTGTGTGTGTGTGTGTGTGTGTGTGTGTGGTGTGTGTGTGTGTGTGTGTGTGTGTGTGTGTGTGTGTGTGTGTGTGTGTGTGTGTGTGTGTGTGTGTGTGTGTGTGTGTGTGTGTGTGTGTGTGTGTGTGTGTGTGTGTGTGTGTGTGTGTGTGTGTGTGTGTGTGTGTGTGTGTGTGTGTGTGTGTGTGTGTGTGTGTGTGTGTGTGTGTGTGTGTGTGTGTGTGTGTGTGTGTGTGTGTGTGTGTGTGTGTGTGTGTGTGTGTGTGTGTGTGTGTGTGTGTGTGTGTGTGTGTGTGTGTGTGTGTGTGTGTGTGTGTGTGTGTGTGTGTGTTGTGTGTGTGTGTGTGTGTGTGTGTGTGTGTGTGTGTGTGTGTGTGTGTGTGTGTGTGTGTGTGTGTGTGTGTGTGTGTGTGTGTGTGTGTGTGTGTGTGTGTGTGTGTGTGTGTGTGTGTGTGTGTGTGTGTGTGTGTGTGTGTGTGTGTGTGTATTACTTCATGCCAGCGACTTCGAACGTCCAAACACGCGTGCTTGTGCGGGGTTTTGATCCGGCGTGCGTGCGTGCTCGTTAATGGTTTTCCCGCGGTAATACGTCCTGCCGCCGCAATCTATGTTGCCCGTATTGATTACATAATACCGGCTAAGTTGCTAGTGGAGCTTAAAGGAAACTGTTCACCTTTAAAGAGCTAAAAAAACTCAAATGATTGAGAGAAGATATAAATTAATTATCATGTTACTAGTAAGCCATAAAATATATTTGAACGCGGAAAACGCAAATTATAATGTCAGTTATTTGGTTCGAATTCAGATGTTTACCTCTGAATTGAGTGAATTAATGCGAAATCAGGACGTGCGTGACGTATACTTTCCCAAATAATACTACTGAGAAAAATGATTATTAGACGATTTTAGCGATATATCTATCAAAGTTAATTCGTGCAATGAAGGGAATAGGGTACTGAAACAGCATGTTCTTGTCCAGCGCTATATATTTCAACGTTTATAATACTTATTCCCCAAGCCATACGTCATAATCATACGTCAAATCAGCCAATCAGCGATGGGAGACACGGCGGATACTCGTTCCGGATTTTAGGACTCCGGTAAGCCAATTTGAATTAATTAAGGAGTTTCTAGGAAGATGTGAAAGCTTCTCAGGTCAATTTTCCAGCATGGAGAACAGCTTGGCTATCTCAACCCAAACCCCATTGACAAGATGAACGGGTCCCTTTAAGTTAAGTTATAAAATAACTTGCAGCTGGTCGGGATCCGGTCGATGAACCGTAGTGAGTTTCAGTGACCCGGTTAAAGGACAGTTTACACTGCATGGGCATAGGCGTACGCAGGACTTCGGCAAGGAACGGTTGGGGTCGTGTGTGTGTTTCAATCAGCGGCAGGCTGGCCTGGGTGCCAGCTTTCTGCTTTATCACTGTCCCCCTGTGCCAGGAGGTTTGATTCGCCGGTGGATATGTTGCATAATTCGTGGTCTGGCCGTCACGATACCTCGCAAGAGGGTGACAGTTCTCGACGGCATATGGACGTATCTGTGGCGCTATGGTAACCCCCTAATATCAAACAAAAGTGTTTCATACTGATTTCGCCCCAGTGTTGGAACGAACAGCTTTGCCTTTGATTTTCAATCTAACACAACACAAAGTTAATTCTCCTACCTCATCCCTTCCTTCCTTATCTGCCCTGCGTGCGCCTTTGGACCTGCGGGAGCTCGTTGACTGTTTGTTGTTCGTACTTCGTACCCATGGTCCACTGCAGCCAGTGTTTCCACCGCCCGAACAATCGGCCTCGCCTCTGTCGGTGCCGTCACAGCGTGTGAAAGTGAATCGGTTCGGTGTATCGGTGACCTGCGGCGGTGCCGGTACAGGCCTGCATTGGAACAGGAGCTGCTGTAGAGTGTCGAGTGTTCCCACGCTGCCATGTGCCGCCCGGGGCCGGCCGGCAGACTCCAGTGAAAACTCGTCTGCTTTGGAATGCCCCCGCGGGGGACTGAGCGGCGCCCGCGGGGATCCGCATAGCGTCACGGCAGATACGTGCCCCACCTGAAGGGCGATTTTCACCGATACGGCGAGCGAGATAGGTGAGGGCGAGATCAATGTGGCCCCTCTAATCGTGATCTGATGGGGGTGCGTCAGGATGAGGACAAGTCACACGCGAGATAAAAACAGTCTTGGACTAGTGGTCACTTGAGATAAGGACAGCAAACGCAGTAGTAATTTTAAGGAATATGTTTAAAACAAACATCAACGGGATCAAACTAAGTCACGGCTCCGCAAGCTCACGTTGCACTCCGTAAGCAGCAACAAGAGGGGATACCTCGGTGATTCGGAGCCATTCCAGAAATTGTCCTCATTGCACGATGGGGGGGGGGGGGCGTCTGTGTGGTTTCGTGGAGTTGTCGCTCCGGTGTGCCCCCACCACCACACCACACATACACACACACACACACGTTCCCTTCCAACCTCTCTAACCCTCTCCGCCCTTTCTCCTGTGTCGGTCATAACTGCCACTCCTGCGTCAATAGCAAAACGCGGCACCATTGCGCAAGCTTCAAAAGCTGGGTACCCGGGAGGGGTCGGGTAACATGACCTTGAGTGACGCATCAAGGTCAAGTAGCCTCTAGCAGAGGTCAGCGATGTAGATGTTTTTGCGCGCGGTCGCCGCCCTTCGGCTGTCGGTCTGACGTTGCAATTTGCATGTGCAAATCTGCGGACGCAGGGGCGTTTTGGTGTACACGCGCGTGAGCTGGCTCAGTTTTGCAACAGCGTCACGTATGTGTGCGTTCGTGTTGGCGGTTTTTCGCCGGTGCTGCTGGCGGGCGGATGCAGATCGCTGAGCGCGTGCGCGGATTCTTTGGGGAAAAACAGGCCAATGTCGGCAGACGGAGAAAATGTGACCTCGTTCTCGCCAGACGGAGCCGAGGGACGGCGATAAACGCGGTGTTTTCTGCGGCAGGGGTGGGGAAAAGCGGACCAAAAGTGGCACATCAAATGACCCCAGCTCAGCTGGGGTCATTTTTTTTTATTTCACATGAATACCCCTAACACCTGGCTGAATGCTCACATCATCCCTATATTTTAAAACCAAACAAAGGTCTTACTCTCACTGAAAGCTACAGGCCAATATCACTGGCCAGGTGTTACCACGAAATATGTGAGTGAATGATTCGAGAAAGACTGCTATATTTGATCAAATAAAAAAACATATCAAACAACGAATCAGGCTTCTTGCCAGAACGAAGCACAACTGATAACCTGGTTAAACTCACAGCAGATATCGAAACCAACAATGTGCACTCAAGCAACACACTCAGCAGCACTCTTCCTCGACCTAAAACAAGCCTACAACACACTCAACATTTCAACACTACTCTTGACCATATACACAAAATGGACATCACTGGACACCTAGGTACCCATGGGTGGAGCTTTTTCAAGAAAGTTGGTGGGGCAAAATGTCATTTTGCTTGGTTGTTTGTTTGGTTGAGGTGAAAATGACCATTTTAATGCCGGATGACCTATAAATCTGACAAGAGTTGGTGGGGCAAAACACAACGTTGGGGGGATAGTGGCCCCAGGGGCTCCGCCACAAGGGGGACGGGGGCGTGGTCCCCCCCCCCCCCCCCCCCCCAAAAAAAAAAAACATTTTCGGATTTTAACATTACGCCTATGGGCGTTGCATGGAAAGAATCAACTTCAGAATGCCTCCGTCCCCGTCCCCCCCCCCCCCCCCCCCAACTTTCGGAAGGTGGCGGCGCCCTTGAGTGGCCCCACCATTTGAATAGAAAACTCCACCCGTGACTATACCTTAACCATTAGATAATAGTTCAGTAATTCACCTCCCCAGTTAATGGTATTCTTAAGGTCCCTAATAAAATAAAAGAGAAATAACTTTACACATGACTCGAGTCAAAATTCGGAAAATAGTCTAAAGAAGTGTCACTTTATTTCGGCACAAACTTTCATCAGGTGACATCACTGATTCATCAGTCACCTGATGAAGGTGTGTGCTGCAATATAGTAACACCTTTTCGACTATTTTCCGAATTTTGAGACAGGTCATTTGTATCATTATTTCTGAATTATGCCAAGTCTAACTTCATTGATAAAAGAAGAGAGTATTATTACAACAAACAGAGAAGTGTACCATTAATACCAAATATATGACGTCACCAAAAACGATACATAATCAAACCTGACCTAACCTTTACAGCAATTACGGTTGCAGGGACCCACGTTTAGAACGCTCCGCTCGCATTCGCTAGCTGACCACTGCGCTGCGGAACCTACCCCAGACCCCCCACAGACCATCTTGTAGATAGTCAAAGATAACCCACTTTCAGTCTGTCATAATATTACCGTCAGCTGACTACTCTTCTGTTATGCACATTATGGCAGCATGGGTATGACGTCACAGCGTCATATGGTAACATCAGAAAGGCGGCAGCATTGTGCACCACAGTGAAATTTCAATATTTCTTCTGGCGAAGCCATTATTATTAATGGGTTAGGTTAGTTTTGTTAGGTTAATTTTAGTTTAACGGCTTTGTCGGAAGAAATATGGAAATTGTGTTGTGGTGCACAATGGCAAAATGTATTCTGACAAAGCTGTTATTATTATGAATAGGTTAGGTTAGGTTAAGTTTAGTTTAACGGCTTCGTCAGAAGAAATATGGTGTGGTTTCGAAATTCCGCTGTGGTGCACAATGCTGCTGCTTTTCTGATGTTACCATATACTGTCATGCTGTGGCTGTGCATAGTACGGCACACTGCCAGGTACCTTAGTCAAAGATTACCAATAATTTCACAAGTTGGTAAAAATACAGTGAAACTAGTGATTTCACAACCGTTGTGAACATTAACAGCAATTTTAAACGATTTGCAATGTTCGACTAAGCAATTTATCCAAATTAAAACGTATGCCTAATTATATATGAGGAAGAGGAGGAAAAAAATATACAGATGAGGATAATTTAATAACTTTTAATCACACGGAACATTTCAACCACTTTAACTAAATTTTAACTTACCATTTCACAATATGGAAACGTTTGTCAAATCATAAAACACTATAATAACCGTCTATACGGTTCACCGTGAATCATACTCCGTATCGACATGAACGAACGACATGACAAACTCAAAGTTTCATTACAATAGTGCAAGGGGTTGTCATCCATGCAGCCGCCATAGGCTCAATTAGCTAGAATGCCACGCAAAGAACGAACCACGTATGTCAATCGCCCGAAAACCGTGACATACGTGATTCTTCCTAAGAGGTGACGTCATCTATTCGGAAAATTTTGGCGCACCGACATTTGTGGCGCTGCTTATATATGGCCTTTTAACATCAGCGAAGGAGTAAGATTTGCCCTTTGCTCCTTCGCTGTCAAAATAGGAGTGACTTAGGAGCAAAATGTTATTTAGATAAGTTAAAGATCGGTCTTCCTTTCAGGGCTTGTCTGTAAATCGGCTCGGTAGAATTATCTATATAGTCTTTCAAAATTGCGATTTATTATTGATTTGTATAGGGGCAAGGTATTTTCCGTCCAGATGACGTCACCATCCCTGGGTCGGTTCGGTCAAATCGCCGGATGACTCTACCTTCTAAGAGGGCCTTGCAATAGTGTCAGTGCGACAGAACGAAAATCAACTGTCATGATTGCGCCATAAACGACGCAATTTCGCAAAAATACTTCTGGATAGTCACGCTGAATGAACCGGATTGTCTACTATTTATAGTTGAACTCTCAAAGTCCCGCTGGTAAAACAGTGAAATCCACTGTCCTGACAGTAGACTCACTCCATTGAAAATGCACAAGGGAGGACCCCGGGGCCGGGGCCGGGGTACAAAATCAACTGTCGACTAGATAACTGGTATATATTTTTCCGTCGGAAATATGAGTGAAACTAAATTATTGGCAATCAAGAGCTGAAAGGCAACCGCTAATTAAAAAAAATGTAAATGTACATACATACTGAAGTGATTAATATGATGATTAAGTGAATAATACTACATCTGAAGTGGTTTTGACGATCAGTATTTCTAAGGACATGATCGCTTAGTAAATTTTCCCAGGAATGACATAGTAATTATTTTTATTCTGCGGTGAGTTAACGTCTCGGAGCAGCGTAACGAATTGTGGTCTGAGTGGCGGTTGGCTCCCACAGTGAGACAGCCAGATGTAAACAAACAGAGGACGGCTGCGCTGGGCTCGGCCTGTGCACCAATGCCCCATTGGTGCACGACTGCACGATGCCGATAGGTTGTTGTCTTCAGAAATTATGAGGGCTCAAAGGAATTGTTTATGTATTGGCACCGATAGATGTGAGGGGTTGATCGCCGAGGCAAGGGTTTGGTACGAATTCGGAGATAAAATTGCACGCTAAAATTGTGATTACGAGCAGTGCCTACATAACGACCCAAGATTTACTGAAGTCATAAAGCACGCACGCACCACAAAACCTCCTCCTTGCCGTGTTCTGTCGTAGCGGCCCCCTCCCTGCAGTCTTTCCGGTGGGTCCCGGTGACTGAGGCCGCCATCCCATACATCAGCCCTCCGCCTCGGCCGCCACTTGGCGATAGATTCAATTTCATGCCGTCCCATCCGTCGATTGAATTGCCTGTTCATCCGTCGGAGGCGGGGTGGCCTCAGTTCCGCGCTGCACTCGGAGTCGCCGGGTTGACACTGTGGACCCGCGTGTGGACACTCGGCGTGTGGACACGACACAGCAGAAGGCTTTTATCGGCATCAGGCTGGCTGAAGTCGCTGAAGTCGCCCTGGCATGGCCACGACGACCGAGGCGCTCCTGCAATGCGCGTCCCGACAGGTCAGAGGCGGTTGCGGAACTCTAGCTCGAGTTTCTCAGTCGATTTTGTTTGCGATGAGGAATGTAGTCGTATTCCGTAGTTTTGGTTTTCCGCGTGATTCTTCGGTGTTCGCTGTTCGAATATCTGTTTTCAAGCACTCACGAGCTTGCAGCTTTATGAGCCTTATGTGTGATGAGCTTTTTCGCACGCTACTTGTGCAGACATGAGTAATCGGCATCGGATAGTATTGACTAAATTCCTAGGTAGCGTGTCATTGACACAGAACACTCTGCCACACGGTACTTAATGTTCTCGATTAATGTTCTGGATTATTTTTTACGAAACTGATTGAATGGACGGAATTTAAACGTAATTTTCCTGTTTTAGAGCGACCGCTTCCAACATCGAAATGCAATCCGCCGTGAGCCGCTGAGTGCCTTGAAGCCCTGGCCATATTCAATAGTAATCTTGTCACCAGATGTCATTTTCCTTCCTGTAGACTCTGCTCCCCGCTCCCCGCTCCCCGCTCCCCGCTCCCTGCTCTGTCCTTTGCCAGCGCTATCTAACCACCTTAAGTTACCTTTACTTTCTGTCCACCTTAAGTGATCCTCTGCGCCGTTTATTTAATTAATAACTTCTGCCCTTGACTTGACCACTTTTTGGATAAACATCTGTTCCTTTTCAAGCTCAGGATGTACCTCTCCCCACATCTTCGTCTTCAACTCCTCCATCGTCGTTCGCTCTGATTCTGGACTTGGTCGATATCTGTCACTTACCCAGCACCTGTCGCTTCTTCGTCTTTGAGTCTTCTGCTTTGCCTCTGTACCTATCTCCCCTTTGTGTGCTCACATCAGTATTTCCCTCATTCTTCTTCCGGTCTCTTGATGACGTCACTCCGCCCGCTCCATCTCATGGTGAAGTTACTACATCCCATGATTACGTCACTCCGTCACATGATGACGTGACTCCGCCCCGTGATGACGTCGATATCCGTCTCATGATGACGTCACTATCCGTCCCATGATGACGTCACTCCACCCCGTGATTACGTCACTATCCGTCCTATGATGACGTCACTCCACCCCGTGATGACGTCACGCCGTCCCATGATGACGTCACCAGTCTGGAGGAGCGTCTCCTCCCTGTCGACACTGTGGCCGCGTGATCGATGTCCAGCTAATGGGCCCATCGATTGCCGGGGGGTGACCATAGGGTGCGCCGTGGCCCAGATTACCGCACGGTCGACCACGGAGAACGACCGGGGGTGAACTGCGCGGCCCGTGTCGGCAGCGACGAAGGCTGCTGACCACTCTTGCGGGAAGGGGTGGGTTGATGGCACGTGGGTGGGCTGGTGGCTCACTCGCAGAGCGCTGGGCCCGGAATCCATGGGTTCAGGGTTCGAGTCTGGCTACTGGCGCGAGGTTGTTCGTTCCCCTGCTTGGCTCGGCGCGAAAGGTGCCTACATGGTGTGCCATACGCGGACCTAGCGCCTTGCGGTGGAGCGCCCATCCGGGCCTGCTGCACCATTGGGTTTTCGGTATAAAACTGCACATTTCGAAGTCTAGCAGAAAAACTGTAAGGAGTAACAAATATGTTCTCTGGATCCTGTTAGATTATGCAATGTTCTGGCATTCTACACTATTGCCAAAGACCTGACACCACCGCCGACGCAGTTTGAGACATTTTAAGATAAAATTATTGGTTTATTTCCAATGTTAAATCTCGGGAAATCGCCTGATTTACGGTGAACGGCGGCGCAATGCCAAATATATCTTTTAATGCAGTCGAATCGCCCAGAGCATTACCAAAAACGCGTCGTCAATGTGCTAAAACATGATAGCTACTCGGAACACGACGATAATAATTCACTCAGATTGTGAAATCGGCTCGGTCCGTCCCTTTCTTTATTCCATTCTTGGTCGTATTTCATTTTGTTTGTGACAGTAAATGCGGACGAACCCATCACTAAAGCTCCGCATCTGCGGTCGTCACCGATAAATTATTGCCACACCGAACGCGTTTGTTTTTCATCAGCTGGCCAAACCTCCACTCACATCAAGCAATCGGCAAACTTGCAAGCTGCCAGAAGTTCTTCTTTCAAACCGGCGCCCCCGTTCCCCGTCCGCACAACGATCACAGTTGGTGGTTCGCCTGGTGGGTCTAATTTCTTACCAGAGGTCCAGCTTTCGGGGTAGGTTTCCTGGAGGGTACGAGCTACGGCACAGCATGGCATCTTACCAGAGGTCCAGCTTTCGGGGTAGGTTTCCTGGAGGGTACGAGCTACGGCACAGCATGGCATCTTACCAGAGGTCCAGCTTTCGGGGTAGGTTTCCTGGAGGGTACGAGCTACGGCACAGCATGGCATCTTACCAGAGGTCCAGCTTTCGGGGTAGGTTTCCTGGAGGGTACGAGCTACGACACAGCATGGCATCTTACCAGAGGTCCAGCTTTCGGGGTAGGTTTCCTGGAGGGTACGAGCTACGGCACAGCATGGCATCTTACCAGAGGTCCAGCTTTCGGGGTAGGTTTCCTGGAGGGTACGAGCTACGGCACAGCATGGCATCTTACCAGAGGTCCAGCTTTCGGGGTAGGTTTCCTGGAGGGTACGAGCTACGGCACAGCATGGCATCTTACCAGAGGTCCAGCTTTCGGGGTAGGTTTCCTGGAGGGTACGAGCTACGGCACAGCATGGCATCTTACCAGAGGTCCAGCTTTCGGGGTAGGTTTCCTGGAGGGTACGAGCTACGGCACAGCATGGCATCTTACCAGAGGTCCAGCTTTCGGGGTAGGTTTCCTGGAGGGTACGAGCTACGGCACAGCATGGCATCTTACCAGAGGTCCAGCTTTCGGGGTAGGTTTCCTGGAGGGTACGAGCTACGGCACAGCATGGCATCTTACCAGAGGTCCAGCTTTCGGGGTAGGTTTCCTGGAGGGTACGAGCTACGGCACAGCATGGCATCTTACCAGAGGTCCAGCTTTCGGGGTAGGTTTCCTGGAGGGTACGAGCTACGGCACAGCATGGCATCTTACCAGAGGTCCAGCTTTCGGGGTAGGTTTCCTGGAGGGTACGAGCTACGGCACAGCATGGCATCTTACCAGAGGTCCAGCTTTCGGGGTAGGTTTCCTGGAGGGTACGAGCTACGGCACAGCATGGCATCTTACCAGAGGTCCAGCTTTCGGGGTAGATTTCCTGGAGGGTACGAGCTACGGCACAGCATGGCATCTTACCAGAGGTCCAGCTTTCGGGGTAGGTTTCCTGGAGGGTACGAGCTACGGCACAGCATGGCGGATCACGGGACACTTTTTCAGCCCCCCATCCCTTTCCAGCCCGTTCAGCCAGACTCAAACCCGTTCCAATCCGAATTCATAATTGATGTGGTTCCCATTCCCACCCGTTTCAGCATATTTCCCTTTTTGTGGTGCTAAAAAATTGTATGGTCTGTCCCAAACCCGTTCCAACACGTCACATTTCCAAAAATGGCCCCATTTCCATCCCGTTCCATGGGTTCCATGGGGATTCCCATTCCATGAAGGGCTCACATCAAACTAGCCATGACCACAAACGAATGAAATCGGACGGAAGTTCACACATCTTATTTGCAAGAATATACTTTGGATGAGTGAAGTTTTTTAAGCACAAGGTCAAGGAAGCAAAGTCTTATGAGTTGCTTTTAACGTTGTGTAAGACTCGGGGATTTGGCCCCCAAACAGACTTGTTTTGTCCGCTCTGGATCCAATAGTGTCCAATAGTCCAATAATCCAATAATGTCCAATAATCCAATAATGTCCAATACCTAGTCCAAAAGCCAATACCGTGTCAATAAAAAAATAACTGTCAATCGTCATTGACCAAGCTCTGAAGCTCATACATGCTCTATTTGAAAAATGTTTTTTTTCACTCTGGACAAATGTTTGACCCACTGAAACAACTAGCTATACTTATATCAGAGGGAGGGCTTACAACTTTTTTCTTTTTAATTGAATACTTCGAAACTTAAGAAGGTAGAAGCCATAATATGCGGTTCGAATCTGCATTGCTCCGTTCCGCCAGGGCTGTCACATGCTTTAAAACTCCTGAACAGCCTCGAGGCAACATCCTGCTAACATCTGGAAGCATTTGGCAACATCTGGCCAACCCAGCTGCTCCGACGAGAGGTTCTGCCCGGTTCGCGGGAGAAACAAGGTGGTCTTCGCCGCTTATGACGTCATTCAGAACTGTTTATGACGTCACTGAGCGGGGTTCGTGACGTCCTGATCGATGTTTATGAGGTCAGCGATCGCCAAGGTAGCTGTGAGCGCTGGAAGCGTGGGCGGTTTGTTGCCAGCTTGTGAGTTAACGCATACCACTGTGCCAGGTCCTCAGAGTAGAAAACAAGCCTGCCCTGTTGGCCATTCTGAGATTTCTTGGCAAATCAGCGTAACTGCTACAGGCAACAAAAGCACATATGATAGCAAACGTTTTTTTATTAACATTGAACTAAATTTCTGGAGCAATACATTTGTTTGCTTTTGCAGTTTGCAGTTTGCACTATACAAATATAATAGGCATGAGGTATAGAAACTCTGAAAAGAGGGATGTCTTTTTGAAGACAAAACAACTCGCAGTCAGCTGTTGGAAGGCGTAACGGCTTCCATAACGCTCAGTTTGCGCGTAAAATTCGCTCGCAAAAACTGCTCGGCGTTTGGCGGCCGACAAAAAGCCTCTCTCCGTGTTGTGGCTGGCCAGCGGTACGGTAGCGGTAGCGGTCCTCTCGGCACCTGGCTCTATTGATTCAGACGGGGGTTCGTGTGTGAGCTGTCCGCTCACCCCAGGTAAAGTGGAGCAGGCGGACAGGCGGGCAGACAGGAGAACAGTCTGCGGCAGTCTGCGGCAGTCTGCAGCAGTCTGTGTGTGGCAGTCTGTGGCAGTCTGCGGCAGGCTGTGGTAGTCTGTGGCAGGCTGTGGTAGTATGTGGCAGGCTGCGGCAGTCTGCGGGAGTCTGTGGTAGTCTGTACTCTGTGGTAGTCTGTGGCAGTCTGTGGCAGTCTGTGGCAGTCTGTGGCAGTCTGTGGTAGTATGTGGTAGTCTGGTAGTCTGTGGCAGTCTGTGGCAGTCTGTGGCAGTTTGTGGTAGTATGTGGTAGTATGTGGCAGTCTGTGGTAGTCTGTGGTAGTCTGTGGCGGTCTGTGGCAGCCTGCGACAGGCTGTGGTATTCTGTACTCTGCGGTAGTCTGTAGTCTGGTAGTCTGTGACCGTATGTGGCAGTCTGTGGCAGTCTGTGGTATTCTGTACTCTGTGGTAGTCTGTAGTCTGTGGTAGTCTGTGGCAGGCGGGCGGCAGTCTGCGGCAGTCTGTGGTAGTCTGTACTCTGCGGTAGTCTGCGGTAGTCTGTAGTCTGGTAGTCTGTGGCAGGCGGGCGGACGGGCGGTGGGTTGTTGTGGTCTGGGGGCGGAGGAATGCGGCCGGCTGGGGTGTTGGCTGTTGATTGAATTCCGAGCGATGCGTGCGGCGCGCGTTCTCCGAGCCTCTTGCTTCTGCCGCAGTTTCTGCCGCAGGCTCGGTCGGTGTGGTTTGTATGTTTGTTTGCATTTATTAGCATGTGTTAACGGGTTGGAGGTGTGCGGCGCCAGTTAACGGTGTAACGGGCCGTGTTTCAGAATGAGCAGTTATCACTGTGAATAACTGTCTGCTAAATAAATAGCTATCTGCTGACCACTGCAGGTGTGTGGTATAGTGCTGACCACCGTGTCCCCCTGTCTCCAGGTGTGGGTATAGTGCTGATCACCGTGTCCCCTGTCCCCAGGTGTGGGTATAGTGCTGACCACCGTGTCCCCCTGTCTCCAGGTGTGGGTATAGTGCTGATCACCGTGTCCCCCTGTCCCCAGGTGTGGGTATAGTGCTGACCACCGTGTCCCCCTGTCTCCAGGTGTGGGAATAGTGCAGACCACCGTGTCCCCCTGTCTCCAGGTGTGGGTATAGTGCTGACCACCGTGTCCCCATGTGTGGGTATAGTGCTGACCACCGTGTCCCCCTGTCCCCAGGTGTGGGTATAGTGCTGATCACCGTGTCCCCCTGTCTCCATGTGTGGGTATAGTGCTGACCACCGTGTCCCCCTGTCCCCCTGTCCCCAGGTGTGGGTATAGTGCTGACCACCGTGTCCCCCTGTCTCCAGGTGTGGGTATAGTGCTGATCACCGTGTCCCCCTGTCCCCAGGTGTGGGTATAGTGCTGACCACCGTGTCCCCATGTGTGGGTATAGTGCTGACCACCGTGTCCCCCTGTCCCCAGGTGTGGGTATAGTGCTGACCACCGTGTCCCCATGTGTGGGTATAGTGCTGACCACCGTGTCCCCCTGTCCCCAGGTGTGGGTATAGTGCTGACCACCGTGTCCCCCTGTCTCCAGGTGTGGGTATAGTGCTGACCACCGTGTCCCCCTGTCCCCAGGTGTGGGTATAGTGCTGACCACCGTGTCCCCCTGTCCCCAGGTGTGGGTATAGTGCTGACCACCGTGTCCCCCTGTCTACAGGTGTGGGTATAGTGCTGACCACCGTGTCCCCCTGTCTCCAGGTGTGGGTATAGTGCTGATCACCGTGTCCCCCTGTCCCCAGGTGTGGGTATAGTGCTGACCACCGTGTCCCCCTGTCTCCAGGTGTGGGTATAGTGCTGATCACCGTGTCCCCCTGTCCCCAGGTGTGGGTATAGTGCTGACCACCGTGTCCCCATGTGTAGGTATAGTGCTGACCACCATGTCCCCCTGTCCCCAGGTGTGGGTATAGTGCTGACCACCGTGTCCCCCTGTCTCCAGGTGTGGGTATAGTGTTGATCACCGTGTCCCCCTGTCTCCAGGTGTGGGTACAGTGCTGATCACCGTGTCCCCCTGTCTACAGGTGTGGGCATAGTGCTGACCAACGTGTCCCCCTGTCTCCAGGTGTGGGTATAGTGCTGACCACCGTGTCCCCCTGTCTCCAGGTGTGGGTATAGTGCTGACCACCGTGTCCCCCTGTCCCCAGGTGTGGGTATAGTGCTGACCACCGTGTCCCCCTGTCTCCAGGTGTGGGTATAGTGCTGACCACCGTCTCCCCCTGTCCCCAGGTGTGGGTATAGTGCTGACCACCGTGTCCCCATGTGTGGGTATAGTGCTGACCACCGTGTCCCCCTGTCCCCAGGTGTGGGTATAGTGCTGACCACCGTGTCCCCCTGTCCCTAGGTGTGGGTGTAGTGCTGACCACCGTGTCCCCCTGTCTCCAGGTGTGGGTATAGTGCTGACCACCGTGCCCCCTGTCCCCAGGTGTGGGTATAGTGCTGACCACCGTGTCCCCCTGTCTCCAGGTGTGGGTATAGTGCTGACCACCGTGTCCCCCTGTCTACAGGTGTGGGTATAGTGCTGACCACCGTGTCCCCCTGTCCCCATGTGTGGGTATAGTGCTGATCACTGTGTCCCCTTGTCCCCAGGTGTGGGTATAGTGCTGACCACCGTGTCTCCCTGTCTCCAGGTGTGGGTATAGTGCTGATCACCGTGTCCCCCTGTCTCCAGGTGTGGGTATAGTGCTGACCACCGTGTCCCCCTGTCTCCAGGTGTGGGTATAGTGCTGACCACCGTGTCCCCCTGTCTCCAGGTGTGGGTATAGTGCTGATCACCGTGTCCCCCTGTCTCCAGGTGTGGGTATAGTGCTGATCACCGTGTCCCCCTGTCTCCAGGTGTGGGTATAGTGCTGACCACCGTGTCCCCCTGTCTCCAGGTGTGGGTATAGTGCTGATCACCGTGTCCCCCTGTCTCCAGGTGTGGGTATAGTGCTGACCACCGTGTCCCCATGTGTGGGTATAGTGCTGACCACCGTGTCCACCTGTCTCCAGGTGTGGGTATAGTGCTGACCACCGTGTCCCCCTGTCTCCAGGTGTGGGTATAGTGCTGATCACCGTGTCCCCCTGTCTCCAGGTGTGGGTATAGTGCTGACCACCGTGTCCCCCTGTCTCCAGGTGTGGGTATAGTGCTGACCACCGTGTCCCCCTGTCTCCAGGTGTGGGTATAGTGCTGATCACCGTGTCCCCCTGTCTCCAGGTGTGGGTATAGTGCTGACCACCGTGTCCCCCTGTCCCCAGGTGTGGGTATAGTGCTGACCACCGTGTCCCCCTGTCTACAGGTGTGGGTATAGTGCTGACCACCGTGTCCCCCTGTCCCCAGGTGTGGGTATAGTGCTGACCACCGTGTCCCCCTGTCTCCAGGTGTGGGTATAGTGCTGACCACCGTGTCCCCATGTGTGGGTATAGTGCTGACACCATGTCCCCCTGTCCCCAGGTGTGGGTATAGTGCTGACCACCGTGTCCCCCTGTCTCCAGGTGTGGGTATAGTGTTGATCACCGTGTCCCCCTGTCTCCAGGTGTGGGTACAGTGCTGATCACCGTGTCCCCCTGTCTACAGGTGTGGGTATAGTGCTGACCACCGTGTCCCCCTGTCTCCAGGTGTGGGTATAGTGCTGACCACCGTGTCCCCCTGTCTCCAGGTGTGGGTATAGTGCTGACCACCGTGTCCCCATGTGTGGGTATAGTGCTGACCACCGTGTCCCCCTGTCTCCTTGTATGGGTATAGTGCTGACCACCGTGTCCCCCTGTATCCATGTATGGGTATAGTGCTGACCACCGTGTCCCCCTGTCCCCAGGTGTGGGTATAGTGCTGACCACCGTGTCCCCTGTCCCCAGGTGTGGGAATAGTGCTGACCACCGTGTCCCCCTGTCTCCAGGTGTGGGTATAGTGCTGACCACCGTGTCCCCATGTGTGGGTATAGTGCTGACCACCGTGTCCACCTGTCTCCAGGTGTGGGTATAGTGCTGATCACCGTGTCCCCCTGTCTCCAGGTGTGGGTATAGTGCTGACCACCGTGTCCCCCTGTCTCCAGGTGTGGGTATAGTGCTGACCACCGTGTCCCTCTGTCTCCAGGTGTGGGTATAGTGCTGACCACCGTGTCCCCATGTGTGGGTATAGTGCTGACCACCGTGTCCCCATGTGTGGGTATAGTGCTGACCACCGTGTCCCCCTGTCTCCATGTGTGGGTATAGTGCTGACCACCGTGTCCCCCTGTCCCCAGATGTGGGTATAGTGCTGACCACCGTGTCCCCCTATCTCCAGGTGTGGATATAGTGCTGACCACCGTGTCCCCATGTGTGGGTATAGTGCTGACCACCGTGTCCCCCTGTCTTCTTGTGTGGGTATAGTGCTGACCACCGTGTCCCCCTGTCTCCATGTATGGGTATAGTGCTGACCACCGTGTCCCCCAGTCCCCAGGTGTGGGTATAGTGCTGACCACCGTGTCCCCCTGTCCCCAGGTGTGGGAATAGTGCTGACCACCGTGTCCCCCTGTCTCCAGGTGTGGGTATAGTGCTGACCACCGTGTCCCCATGTGTGGGTATAGTGCTGACCACCGTGTCCACCTGTCTCCAGGTGTGGGTATAGTGCTGATCACCGTGTCCCCCTGTCTCCAGGTGTGGGTATAGTGCTGACCACCGTGTCCCCCTGTCTCCAGGTGTGGGTATAGTGCTGACCACCGTGTCCCCCTGTCTCCAGGTGTGGGTATAGTGCTGACCACCGTGTCCCCCTGTCTCCAGGTGTGGGTATAGTGCTGACCACCGTGTCCCCCTGTCTCCAGGTGTGGGTATAGTGCTGACCACCGTGTCCCCATGTGTGGGTATAGTGCTGACCACCGTGTCCCCCTGTCCCCAGGTGTGGGTATAGTGCTGACCACCGTGTTCCCCTGTCTACAGGTGTGGGTATAGTGCTGACCACCGTGTCCCCCTGTCCCCAGGTGTGGGTATAGTGCTGGCCACCGTGTCCCCCTGTCCCCAGGTGTGGGTATAGTGCTGACCACCGTGTCCCCCTGTCCCCAGGTGTGGGTATAGTGCTGACCACCGTGTCCCCATGTCTCCAGGTGTGGGTATAGTGCTGACCACCGTGTCCCCCTGTCCCCATGTGTGTGGTACAGTGCTGACCACCGTGTCCCCCTGTCCCCAGGTGTGGGTATAGTGCTGACCACCGTGTCCCCCTGTCCCCAGGTGTGGGTATAGTGCTGATCACCGTCTCGGGGATCGCCTGGCGACTCACGTCTCGGGACTCGCCGTCCTGCCGCGTGATGCTGGGCCTGGCGAGGCAGCAGGAGGAGACGGACTCGCGTCGCTTCATGCACCGCGTGGTGCCCGCCTATGGCAGGCCGCACCACCCCTACGCAGGTCAGTGCCACGGCCGGCCAACGCCTGGGGGACGTGTCCTCTATTTTGTATCGAATGCTTAACCTGATTGTGTTGGGAGAAGCGGAAAAATTGACGCAAACTGGCCCGGGGTCAGGTAAGGCCGGGGCCGTGATTCATGTAATTAATTTGGATGTCACCATTGTTGTGAGAAGTCACATTGTTGAAAAAATGCATCCGTTAGTAAGAAAATATCAGATAACTTTATTTGTCTGAGAACGTTTCTTTCTAAATTAGTTCTTAATGCGCAACGAATTTTTTGTGTGGCATTTGTCCAACATTATATTTGGTTATTTTGGATCCGCCAGTGCGTATGTTTCTCCAGTTCGTCAGATTCCTGTCTGTATGAGGAAATGATGTGTGATCATAGGTGTCGATTTATATACTTTTGGGGTGGCCCTCGCCCCCCCCCCCCCAATGGTGCTCTCCCCCCCCCATGTGTTCTGGCCACTGGCGTATCCAAGGGGGGGGGGGCGAAGAGCCAAGCACCCCAAATCGCCCAAAGAATGGCGCATTTCCTAATTTAAACGAACGTCTACGCAACTTTTACAAAGAAAGTTTGTTTTACATCACCTATTGATGCATACAGAAGCGAAATCCGATAAGTTTGAGAATTGTGATTTCTTGGGATTTGGCCCCCAAACCAGCGATTATTCACGTCTAAGCGTGGTTTGTGGGATTAATATGAACCGCAGTAAACGTTAATAACAACAACTTTAGGTTAGGGTGCCTCCTTGCCTCGTTTTCCATTCCAACGGATACTGCTCGGGTCAGATTTGTACCGAGTAAATTGATAAATCAATGAGGAATCAAGGAATGCACCGACCAAACATCTTTATATTCACCTAAAGGAATTGTTTTTTAGTCGTAAATGAATCGTTTCACGCAATTCTGAATCAGCTGTGAAGGGGCGTAGCCACGGGAGGACCTGGGGGTTTTCGGTCTCCCGTGGGACTTCACAGGGCTCCGCGTAGGTCTATGAGTTGTGTATGCTTTCCATTTTAAATAGCCTAAGAACCGCTCAGATTAGGCCGCACTTTTCATCTTCGGAACCAGATTGAGTCCCCTCCTGCAGGACCGATTGGGCCCTCTAGAGGTCATAGTGAGCCCTGGAGCTCAGAGTGGGCCTCTGGAGCTCAGAGTGGGCCCCTGGAGGTCAAAGTGGTCCTAGAGGCCAAAGTGAGCCCTCCCGAGGCCAGAGTATGCCTTCCAGAGGCCTGGGTGACCCTCTAGAAGCCAGAGTGGACCCTCTGGGGGCTGGCGCTTTGGACGTCAAAGTGGGCTTTCTGGAAGCCAGGTGAAGCTATTGGAGTCTAAAGAGCGCTGAGTAATTCTGAGAGAGCCCTCAGCCGGCCTGAAAGAGTCCTTAGTGGGACTGAGGAAATACGTAGCTTGGCCTGAAAGGGTCTAACTTTTTTAGATATAGGTCGAAGTTTAGAGGCTAGCATTGGTGTTTGCGATTCGAGCTCGCTACGATTGCGGTTGGAAATTGCGATTGGAGCTCCAATCCACAACCGAGGGCGTTGTCAAGGGGGGCGTAGGGGATCATGACCCCCTCCCTCCTAGAGGGTAACCGAGATCGGCTTGAGGGGCCCTTGATCGGCCTGAGAGGGCCCTCGGTCGGCTTGAGGGGTCCTTGTTCGGTCTGAGGGGCCCTCGATCGGCATGAGCCGTGGTCCGCAGTCGGCTTTACGAAGCCCTCGGTCGTCTTGAGGGTCCCTCAGCTGTCCTAGAGAATATTTGCAGGCTAAACAGACCTCATTCCAGGCTTGAGCGGACCCCAGGCTGGTCTGAGAGGGCAATTGTCTGGGCCTGCGTGGACCCTGCAGCGATCTGTGAGGTCCCTCTTCTGGTTTGAGACGGTACTTCCCAGGCATTGGAGCAATATGTTCTTAATTTTCGTTCTGAAAGAACCTTTGTCAGACCTGGGAGAGCCCAATGCTTACCTGAGAGGGCCGTTTACCACTCTGAGAGGACCCTCAATTGGTTTAAAAGGGCGCTTTCCCGGCCCGAGAGCGACCTCATGTCGGTAAAGAGAGGAACAACCGCTTCTTTGAGATTGTCATTGATCGACTTGAGAGGATCATCGTCCGGTCTGAGAGGCCCCTTGCCAGTTCTGAAAAGGCTTAACCCGGCATTGACTGGGGTCTCAGCCGAACGCCATTGACTTTAGATGCCATACGTCAGTCAAAAATGGTGATATCAATCTGAAATTTGGTATGGTAGTTTCCCATGTGTGGTTCTCTGACATATATTCCGGGCTTTTTTAATATCTTTGAAAAATGCAATTTTGTGGGCATTTTCCACCCCCCAAAAAAATGTATAGGATTTGTTTTGGGTCAAAACCCGAAATGTTCCAAATTCCGAGATAGCCAGTTTGTAGCCCTTGCAAATTGCTATCTTTGGCGTTTTTCGATTGCATTTTGCTTTAAATATGGCATTTCTACTGCTTGGAAAAGTTTAGCTGATTTTGGTGTAAAACTCGTGTGTAGTGACGCCACTAAATTCGATATAACTCGAAAGTTTTCGACGACATTTCTTTATTTTTCACAGAAGACGTGATTTATAAGAAGGTACCCCAAGTTTCACGTTGATAGCCCTATTGTTCTTTAGCTATTACGAACATTCATCGGGGGGGGGGGGGGGGGGGTAAACGCCCCCCCCCCCTCCAGTCAATGGCGGGTTAACCTATGCTAGCCTGAGAGA
This sequence comes from Chirona hameri, assembly GCA_036785665.1. NCBI lineage: Eukaryota > Metazoa > Arthropoda > Thecostraca > Balanomorpha > Balanidae > Chirona > Chirona hameri. The sequence continues at coordinate 20,534 of JAXIVJ010012046.1, read as the reverse complement.
GGGAGTCTGAGTCTGAGAGCGCCTTTGAAAAACCTGAGAATGCAACAGGCTTGTCCAAGAGGGCCATTGTCAGGCCTGAGTGGACCTTGTGCCAGTTTGAGAAGGCTCTCGGTCATTCTGAGAGAGCATATTGGTCGGTCAAAGGCTCGGCCCAAAACTTTGTCTTGAGGCGCCGCCCGACACAATGCAAAAACTCATATGACCGTTTATTTTTGCATTAAGAACTGATTTTAACCAAACTGCTTTGTACTTATTCCTGATTTATTCCTTTGCAATTAGGAAATGTTTTATTTTTGGCCGATTTGGACCTTATAGTCGAGCCATGGGGCTGATATAGGTCCCGTTGGATCCGTCCCTGTTCGCGCCCGCCCCCCCCCCCCCCCCCCCCCCCCCCCCCAACCCGTTTTGAGAAATCGACACCGCTGCGTGTGATTGACTGCCGTTCCTGACAGACCAGCGATCGCCCTCGTAATCTGCGCGCTCTGCAGCCCTGAGACGCGACAATGCCGACGAACCCGTCACCGACGAATTTCCGTGCTATTGCGCCCGGAACCGACGCCGCCATCTGTTGTCAGAGTTCCGCACTGCAGCTTCTCGTCTCCACCGCCAGTGTGACTGACAGCGCCATCTGTTGCAGCGTATGGTATATCCCGAGTTCCAGTTCCGGCCGCCGCCGCCCAGCTACCACGCGTCAATGCAGGCGTACCGGCTGGGCTTGTTGTTGGACCGCCATAACGCAGCGGCCGCAGGCCACGGAGCGGCGCTGTCACCGCCACCGTCCTACCGACCCGGCACTGGCACACTCAGGTAAGGCATCATAGATCATAGATGATGCATTCAGAATATAGGTGCATACAATCCTAAATCTTTGGTCGCAGCCTAGTCACGGCCACGAAATGAGCTGGCAAGTCACAGCTTTAGTCACGGCGGTGTAATGCTAACCCTATGGCGCTGGCCTGGTCAGTCACAGCTTCAGTCACGGCCGTGACCAGGTCTGGTCCCAGCGCTGGGACGCTGGGACCAGAATTTTGCAACTCCAATTACGAACCTCCACAAAGTGGATTTTATGGTATCCACGTCAATATACATACAAAACACGCTAGGTCGTACGCTGAAGACACACTAAAATGCACGAATGTAATCCAACATTGATTAAAAGACTAGGGTGTACGAGTTGTCTCGATCGACGATCGACATAGCGATATATATATATATATATATATATATATATATATATATATATATATATATATATATATATATATATATATATATATATATATATATATATATATATATATATATATATATATATATATATATATATATATATATATATATATATATATATATATATATATATATATATATATATATATATATATATATATATATATATATATATATATATATATATATATATATATATATATATATATATATATCGCATTGGTGTCATCAGCATTGGTTATTTTATTTAAGATTATATTATGATTGGTATAAACTATTAACTCTGAAGAAGAAGCCATACACGTGCATATAATGATTGATTGGGATTTTCTTGTGACGTCAGTAAAACTAAAGGCTTAAAAGGCTAACAGTCTAAGTAGCATTCAGGTGACGACTAATATCGGTCAGTCAGTCAGTCAGTCAGTCAGTCAGTCAGTCAGTCAGTCAGTCAGTCAGTCAGTCAGTCAGTCAGTCAGTCAGTCAGTCAGTCAGTCAGTCAGTCAGTCAGTCAGTCAGTCAGTCAGTCAGTCAGTCAGTCAGTCAGTCAGTCAGTCAGTCAGTCAGTCAGTCAGTCAGTCAGTCAGTCAGTCAGTCAGTCAGTCAGTCAGTCAGTCAGTCAGTCAGTCAGTCAGACAGACAGTCAGTCAGTCAGTCAGTCAGTCAGTCAGTCAGTCAGTCAGTCAGACAGTCAGTCAGTCAGTCAGTCAGTCAGTCAGTCAGTCAGTCAGTCAGTCAGTCAGTCAGTCAGTCAGTCAGTCATGATCTGTTGTCGGCAGCGGCCCGACTTAGGTGTCACCCGCGGCCAGCCAGCCGCGGCTATGGTCACTGGTGTGGGCTCTGCCCCTGAAGTGGGGGCGGGGACATATCCCCCACTTTTTCGAGTGCTAACGTCAGGCCCATGGATGTTGTATGGACAAAATGACCTTTAGAATACTGATGTCACCCGTCACCATGATATATGTACCTATAATATATCACGTTGACCATATATAATAACGTCACTTCCATCAAAAGGTTTGCATGTGGCTGAGTCTCTGTCCAATTGTATATAATTATGTTAATGTGAGGGTTAATACTGAGAAATTAATGGGTTCAGGCTCATAATTAGGTCTATATTTGTTTCGTATGTCGATATCTAGCCACGGACTCTTAATTCCAGTGTGGAGTTGTGTTAACTAATACACTTATTTTGGGGAAGCTTAGCTCTGCCACTAGCTCCAGACCGGTACCTGGCCGGTGACCACCATTAATCTGACCTTGACCTGTAGGCTGACCTTGACCTCTGAGCTGACCTGGACAACTGAGCTGACCTTGACCTCTGAGCTGACCTTGATCACTCATCTGACTTTGGCCACTCAGCTGACCTTGACCTATATACTGACTTTGACCTGTGATATGACCTTGACATCTAGGCTGACCGTGACCTGTGATCTGACCGTGGCCTGTGATCTGACCGTGGCCTGTGATCTGACCGTGGCCTCTGAACTGACCTTGACCTGGTTTATTCCGGCAGGCCCGGCATGAACACGTTGTCTCGCCACTCTGAGTACAGCCATCCACCGAGCTACCATTCTCGCCAGTCCTCGGCCAACCCGCAGCCGGCGCAGGAGCCAGTCGTCTGCCACAGCCGCAACCCCAGCGTCCTCTCGTTTCTCTCGCACGAATCGCTAGTGTTCGGCACGCCGCTAGATGGCATTGCCAGCACGGACGGTGTCAACGTCATTTCGGTGCTGCAAACGGGCAGTCTCGAGGACGGCAAACGCAAGCGGCGGCGGGAGAAGCGCGAGAGGGAGAGCAAAGAGGG
>JAXIVJ010012046.1:0-10000 GCA_036785665.1 Chirona hameri | reverse complement strand
CGACAACCGTGGCGTCCACATGACCCACGACCGAGATCTCCGGGCGCGGCACGTATGTGCCCGGCCCAAATAGCCACTCGTCGCCTGCCTTGCGTTGTGTGCCCTCATTGTCCGCGATGTCCTGGACGGCGCGCAGTCGGAGAGCCTGGTTGGATCCGACCACAGGCAGCGGCTGCACACTGCAGGCCAGCGTCTCCCCCGGGTAGAGCGGGAACGGCGACTGGTGCAGGCGCACCTCTCTCTCGCCGTGCCGAAGGCGCGCCTGGCCGACGTCATCGAACGCCGCGAGGCCGTCGACTCGCACCACTGGGCTCTCGACGATGCAGTAGTCCGCCGACGGCACCACAACCATCGGCTGCGGTCGGAGAGTGACCCTGTGGGGGACACCACCGGAGACAGGAGGGTCAGCAGAGCAGGAGGGACAACCATCGGCTGCGGCCCGAGAGTGACCCTGTGGGGGATACCACCGGGGACAGGAGGGTCAGTAGAGCAGGAGGGACAACCACCGACTGCGGTCCGAGAGTCGCCCTGTGGGGGACACCAGTCACCACCAGAGACAGGAGGGTCAGCAGAGCAGGAGGGACAACCACCGACTGCGGTCGGAGAGTGACCCTGTGGGGGACACCACCGGAGACAGGAGGGTCAGTAGAGCAGGAGGGACAACCACTGACTTCGGTCCGAGAGTCGCCCTGTGGGGGACACCACCGGAGACAGGAGGGTCAGCAGAGCAGGAGGGACAACCACCGACTGCGACCCGAGAGTCGCCCTGTGGGGGACACCACCGGAAACAGGAGGGTCAGCAGAGCAGGAGGGACAACCACCGACTGCGGTCCGAGAGTCGCCCTGTGGGGGACACCAGTCACCACCAGAGACAGGAGGGTCAGCAGAGCAGGAGGGACAACCACCGACTGCGGGGACCCTGTGGGGGACTGTGGGGGACACCACCGGAGACAGGAGGGTCAGCAGAGCAACATAAGTCACCCACATTTATCAGAGCCTACACGTCGTGTGAGTACAGGTTAACACAAATATATTGTCAGAGCATGACAGTGTTCATTTATTACTTGCATTTAAACCAATGATCATGATCTTGATACTAATACATTTCATATTGTTAATCACAGCCAGATCATATCCATTGGGTACTATTCAGTGTTGAACATCCAACAACGCAATCATGGGCTCCACCAACGGGGGGGGGGGGGGGGGGGACGGGACAGGGTGTCTTTTGTCCTCCCCCACATTGAGCACATGTCACTGCCCTCAAATTGCAAGCACCTCAAACAGTACGCACCTCAAGCACCTTCAACAGTAAGAATACGGTTATCTAGGGAATACAATCATTTTGTAGCGCCGCTCAGTTGAGCGGCGCGATCGCAATACACATTCAATGGGGCACCTCAATTGGAGCTATTGTAGATGGCGCTGATGATCAACTGCTACCAAGCGGACCGGCGGCTGTGCGTCCAGAGTGCAGGGCGCATTGTTTACGGCGGAGTTTTGAAGGGGTTAGAGTGGTACTGATGTGTTCAAACTTATACGAAATGTTGGTGTCTTATAAGTGTATTCGAAATCTGAAAGCATGTCTCGCGGAGGTCAATCGTTTGACCTCGAGAGGTCAAAGAGTGTCCGCGAGGTCAAATATCGGGCATTGCATAACTTTTTCCCTAAAGTACTTATCGAAGTAGTTTCAACGGCTCAATATTCCCACCAGCCTATGGACGGTGCACAAAGAGTGATCTGACCGCCGCTGGTCACCGGTTGACATCAGGTCACAACACAAGTTACCATTATGGCCTACGGGGGAATGACGAGGTACCGCATAATTTTTGTTCCCAAAAATCACTTAGAGAACCCATTCTACTACCATCGCCTTCCCTTTATCCCACCGAAGGTGCACAACGCAAGACTTGACCTTCCAGGTCACCGTTTGACCTCAGGTGACCTGGAAAAGCGCTAATATCCATTTAACGAGCCGTCCAAATACTTATTCGTTGTTTACCGGCCGATTGTGTTCAAACTTATACAAAATGTTGGTGTATATGAGTGTATTCGAACCCTGAAAGCATTTATCCTGAGGTCAATCGTTTGACCTCAGGAGGTCAAAGAGTGCCTGAGATGTCAAATCTTGGGTACCGCATAACATTTTCCTTAACCCGCGCGTCGCTGGGGTCTCCAGCCGAACGCGCGGCGCTGGGGGGGGGGGGGTAAATTTTACCCCCCCCCCCCCTCGTATCTTCCGAACCAATAACCGCAGCGAGACGCGCAATGCGGCGATCGCAAGCTCTCAACGAGAAGAATCGAATGCATACTCGAAATTCTTAAAATAAGGTCACATGTCAGGTCACGGTCAGGTAAAATGTAAAATGTAAGTATTTGAGTTTTTGGGGCTATACTTTCCATCCAAAGCCTTATATTGCAACTATTATCTCACAAAGTGCTCCAGAGTGTATAATGCATTTCCCGCATTAGTAAAAGTGAAATTGTAAGCAAAGGTCAAGGTCAAGGTCAGGTCACACAAGGTCACAGGTCTACGAAAGCCATGCGACACATGTTGTATGGGTTATTTTACACGTATAATTCGATAGAAGCAGCCATTTTCACAGCCTGACACCATATAATCGTCCTCAGGTCAAGGTCAGGTCACAATAAGGTCACAATTTGAAATTGATTAATCTAAATAAACATTGCATGTTTCTAGACTAGTTTTGTCTTCGAAATACAGTGGTGGCATTTATTTGTCTGTATCTGGTCAGTAAAAGCCAAAAAACGCAATTAAAAAATGACGTAATTAGTTACTTGTTCTTAGAGAGCCATAAGTCAGTCAAAAATAAAGAAATTGCTTTGAAATTTGGTTTGAACATCGTTCATACTCGGTTCTCTAATATATCTTCCGTTGTTTTTTTAAAATCTTCAAAAAAAAAACTTTTGTGGAAATTCTTCCCCAAAAATCAGTTTTTTGCATTTTTTGGGGTCAAAAACCCAAAATTTTGCAAATCTGAGATAGCCATGTCAAAGACAATGTTATTTCCCTTCTTTTGACGCCTTTTATTTGCAATTTCCAGTAACACGCTATTTTCTACGATTTTCCAAACATTTAACGTTTTTTCACCAAAAATGACATGGCATGACGTCACTAAAACGTCATTATCTGCCACAAATTTTCAAGAATAAAAAAAAACGGCAGAAGACGTAGAATTGATGCACCATAAGCTACCGTAAGTTTCACTTTGATATCTGTCATAGCTGTCAAGTTATGGAGAAAATCCGGGAGGGGGGTCAGGGTAAAGTTTACCCCCCCCCCCTCGTATCTTCCGAACCAATAACCGCAGCGAGACGCGCAATGCGGCGATCGCAAGCTCTCAACGAGAAGAATCGAATGCATACTCGACATTCTTAAAATAAGGTCACATGTCAGGTCACGGTCAGGTCAAATGTAAAATGTAAGTATTTGAGTTTTTGGGGCTATACTTTCCATCCAAAGCCTTATATTGCAACTATTATCTCACAAAGTGCTCCAGAGTGTATAATGCATTTCCCGCATTAGAAAAAGTGAAATTGTAAGCAAAGGTCAAGGTCAAGGTCAGGTCACACAAGGTCACAGGTCTACGAAAGCCATGCGACACATGTTGTATGGGTTATTTTACACGCATAATTCGATAGAAGCAGCCATTTGCACAGCCTGACACCATATAATCGCCCTCAGGTCAAGGTCAGGTCACAATAAGGTCAAAATTTGAAATTGATTAATCTAAATAAACATTGCATGTTTCTAGACTAGTTTTGTCTTCGAAATACAGTGGTGGCATTTATTTGTCTGTATCTGGTCAGTAAAAGCCAAAAAAACGCAATTAAAAAAATGACGTAATTAGTTACTTGTTCTTAGAGAGCCATAAGTCAGTCAAAAATAAAGAAATTGCTTTGAAATTTGGTTTGAACATCGTTCATACTCGGTTCTCTAATATATCTTCCGTTTTTTTTTTTAAATCTTCAAACAAAAAACTTTTGTGGAAATTCTTCCCCCAAAAATCAGTTTTTTTTTGCATTTTTGGGGGTCAAAAACCCAAAATTTTGCAAATCTGAGATAGCCATGTCAAAGACAATGTTATTTCCCTTCTTTTGACGCCTTTTATTTGCAATTTCCAGTAACACGCTATTTTTTACGATTTTCCAAACATTTAACGTTTTTTCACCAAAAATGACATGGCATGACGTCACTAAAACGTCATCTGCCACAAATTTTCACGAATTAAAAAAAAAACGGCAGAAGACGTAGAATTGATGCACCATAAGCTACCGTAAGTTTCACTTTGATATCTGTCATAGTTGTCAAGTTATGGAGAAAATCCGGGAGGGGGGTAAAATTTACCCCCCCCCCCCCCAGCGCCGCGCGGGTTAAAGTACTGACCAAAGTCGTTTCAACGGCTAAATATTACCACCAGCCTATAGACGGTGCACAAAGCAGGACTTGACCCCTCCAGGTCACCGTTTGACCTCAGGTCACCTGGAAAGTCGCTAATATCGATATAACGAGCCGTCCAAATACGTATTCGCTGTTTACCGACCGATTGTGTTAAAACTTACATTCGGTGGGTTAAAGGGAAGGCGATGGTGGTAGAATGGGTTCTGTAAGTGATTTGTGGAAAAAAATTATGAGGTACCCCGTCATTCTCCCATATACCATAATGGTAACTTATGTTGTGACCTGATGTCAACCGGTGACCAGGGGCGGTCAGATCTCTCTTTGTGCACCGTCTATAGGCTGGTGGGAAGCCCTTGCAACGACTTCGGTAAGTACTTTAGGGAAAAAGTTATGCGGTACCCAAGATTTGACCTCGCGGGCACTATTTGACCTCCCGAGGTCAAACGATTGATCTTAGCGAGACATGCTTTCAGGTTTCTAATACACTCATAGACACCAACATTGCGTATAAGTTTGAACACATCTGTACCACTCTAACCCCTTCAAAACTCCGCCGTAAACAATGCGCCCTATACTCTGACGCACATGCGCGCGCCGGTCAGCTTGGTAGCAGTTGATCATCAGCGCCTCTAGAGGCGGGAAATTTATTGTGGTGCCCCATTGTAGACGGGTTAAAACAAAATTACAAATTCGCACCGTTTCGCGGCGCATTTGTTTTGTTTACATGTTACTACTTTCCAGTGGCGGATCCAGGGCTGAAGCCGGATCCAGGGCGGATCCAGGGCGGATCCAGGGCGGATCCAGGGCTGTAGGGGCTGAAGCCCCCTGCCTTAGAAAACGTAGCCCTCGGGCACCGTGGCGCCTTCGGCGCCGCGGTGCCGTTCTTGCAAAGGATTTCCCTGCGCCGAAGGCGCCGTAGCTTTCTCGGGAGGCCGCCAGTGCGCCCTTGTGTCTACCGACAGCGTCGTAGCACCCTTGAAAGGCACCCTGGCACCCTCAGAAGACAGCTTGCCGCCCTCACAACACATTATGCCGCCCTCAGAAGGTACATCGCCGCCCTCGGAAGGCATTATGCCGCCCTCGGAAGGCATCATGCCGCCCTCGGAAAACATCGTGTCGCCCTCGGAAGAGATTTTTCCGCCATCGGAGTGCATTATGCCGCCCTCGGAAGATGTCTTACCGCCCTCTGAAGGCATCTTGCTGACCTCAGAGCGCAATATGCCGCCCTCGGAAGGCATCCTGCCGCCCTCAGAACGAATTATGCCGCTCTTAGAAGGCATCATGCCGCCCTCGGAAGGCATCATGCCGCCCTCGGAAGACATCTTGCCGCCCTCGGAAGACATTCTGCCGCCCTCGAAGTGCATTATGCCGACCTCCGAAGATGTCTTGTGGCCCTCGGAAGGCATCTTACCGCCCTCAGAGCACATTATGCCGCCCTCAGAGTGCAATATTCCGCCCTCGAAAGGCATCCTGCTGCCCTCAGAGCGCATTATGCTGATCTTGGAAGGCAGCATGCCGCCTTCGGAGACATATTGCCGCCCTCGGAAGACATCTTGCCGCCCTCAGAGCGCATTATGGCGCCCTCGGAAACATTGTGCCGCCCTCGGAAGACATTTTGCCGCCCTCATAGTGCATTATGCCGCCTTCGGAGTTCGGAAGACATCTTGCCACCATCGAAAGGCATCTTGCTACCCTCGGAAGGTATCATACCGCCCCCGAATGGCACCTTGCCGGCCCGAAAGCGACGTGGTGTCCCGGCACACTCAGAATGACGGCGCCCCGACGCCTTCAGCTTCCCTCCGACGGCGACCGGGCACCCGTGACCTTCGAAACCAATAATACGCTTTTGTCCCCCTCCCCCCACTCCCGATAGCGCCCTGGATGGCGCCTACGAAGAGGCCTGGACCCTCATGAAATAGCCGTGACACTCTTTTGTAATATGCCTGGCGAGGTGTTGGAGGTGCTGACGTATTGTACCTTTCACATTCTGGGCGCCTAAAAATAGCTTGGATGAATGTCCAATGTGCATGATGTCCACAGCTCCACAGAAACGTTTTCAGCGTTGGTCACTGATTTTTACGCGATTTGGTCCTAAGGACTAACGTCTAAACGAACCTCTTGCTTTAAAAAATCAGGTCCATTTTGACCTTACTGGTCTCCTTCAATATCAAATTAAAGGTCAAACGACGGGGAACGCTGTAGCGGCCACAGTTACCGTCCAATCGCGACAAATTGGTCTCAAACGAGTCCGTGTGTCTAGTTCCAAGATGACAAGAATGTTCAGAGTTGTGCCCCGTGACTTTCAAGTTAGCGCCCAAAGTTGGGCGCTACAGCGCTCCCCCGTCCTTTGACCTTGAAGGTCACGGGGAACAAATTTACTCTTAAGAATACTTGCCATCCTGGAAATGGGCACGGGGCATCGTTTCAGACCATTTGTGTTGCAATCGGACGCAAACTTTGGGCGCTACAGCGTCCCCCGTCCGTTTACATTGAATTTGACCTTGAAGGAGACCTGTAAGGTCAAAATGGACCTGATTCTGGGAAACAGGAGATTCGATTTGATCTTGAGACCAAATGTTAAATTGTAAAATCAGTGACCGACGCTGAAAACGTTTTATAATCCCATTGAATTGGCGCGACCCAATACGAAGACTCAACTGTCGTAACTAGAGGTGGCAAAACGCGGACCCGAGGACCCGGCCTCTAGACCCAGTCTAGACCCGGTTGGTCCCAGACTGGGTCCCGCCAAATGATACCGGGTACATACTGGGTCCAACTTATGTTTCATGCTGGTTTCACGCAAGTAGGCACACTGATACGCATGTTTCTTTGTGCTGTTGGCCAATCTGAACTGTATGTATTTGCAACTACAAGAGTTAGTTTACTTGCACTAACTGTAGAGTGCAGATTTGTCAATATTAGTTGGGAGACAACATTTTGCTAGTTGGGTCCGCTGGGTCTAAACTTGCCTTGCACCGGGTATAACTGGGTCCATTTTTCAACTTTTGGGACCGGGTCGGGTCTGAGTCCCAAAAATATCAAATTTTGCTACCTCTGGTCGTAACACAAGATTTTGCTCCTTGTTTATCCACGTATGCAACCTAGTTTCCCGATGTTGCGAAAATATATTTGTTTTGCTTCTCCGGGCTACATGTAGTTAGCCCGGAGAATACAAAATCATATAAATCTTGTGAATCATGTGAACCTACGTATACGTAGATCCGCAGTCGGACCTTTGATCATGCTACCAGACTTTCAAAAGGGTCCCGCGACCCGCTGGGGTATTCAGCCGAACGGGGGGGGGGGGCATACACTGCCACCTTGTTATCTTGCGAACCAATAACCGCAGCGAGGCGCACAAGGAAGCAATCGAAAGCTCTCAATGAGACACACGTCTAACATACGTGAAATGTTCAAAATAAGGTCACATGTCAGGTCACGGTCAGGTGAAATGTCAAAATTGAAGGATTTAGGTTGATTTGTTATACTTTCCATTTAAAGTCTTATATTGCGACTATTATGGCACAAACTGCACTCAGGCATAATACATCTTCCGTATAAGGCAAATTGAGATTGTAAGCAAAGGTCAGGCCGTCAAGGGCAGGGCAGAAAATATAACTATTGGCAAAAGGTCTACGAAAGTCATGCGACACATGTTTTATGGGTTATTTTACACGTATAATTTGATAGTAGTAGACAATTTTACACCCTGACCCCATGTAATTGCCATTAGGCGAAGTTCAGGTAAAGATCAGGTTGTAGGTATAAGGTCAAAATTTGAAATTGATTAATATAAATAAAAAAAGTCATGTTTCTAGACCAGTTTGTCTAATAAATACAGTGGTGGTGGCATTCATTTGCCTGTATGTGGTAATTAAAAGCCATAAAATGCAATTTCAACAAATTACGTCATGAGTTAATCATACTTGGGAGTCGGTCAAAAATCAATATTTTACTTTGAATCTGAGATAGCCATTTTGAGGAAAATGCGATTTTCTTTCATTTTAATTGTTTTCCAATTTGCTTTACAACTCGATTGTCTACGGTTTTTCAAACATGTATAGTTTTTCCACCAAAAATTGCAATTTTGAGCGACTGATGTTATTAAAACGTCATTATCTCACAAACTACATCACTAATTTGAATGACATCAGTTGGGCAAATTACGGGGAGACGATCTAAAAATTAATCGATCAAAAATTAGGTCGTGACGTCATCAAAATGGGCAGAGCATGCCCTTATAAGGAGATCCGATCTAAAAATGTATTGTTTTCCTGCAATTCACACCTTCAAACACTAAATCACCCCTCAAAAAATGTGCATCAACCCTTATTTTTTTCGGTTGAAACTGCACAATCGCGCCATCATATTTTCTTGTACTTGTATGATCAGATCCCTAATTTGGCAGATATGGCCAAAGTAAGGGTCGGCGATCTCAATTTGGGCACTCGCAGCAGCCTCAGCGATCTAAATTTTGATTCGCCACCTGACTAATGACTTCACGATCTAAAATTGGATTAGCTAGCTGACGACCGATCTAAAAATGTATTTCATACTGTGGTCGTTGCGTCGCGGAATCAATATTTAGTTCGTCTTTTACAGTTTAACCCTATTCCCTGCGGGCGGTCAGAATTACGTTAACCTGCGGGGGCAGATTATGCCCCCCCCCCCCCCCCCCCCCCCAGAGATCTCGAGAACCACTCGGTCGATTTCCATGGGAAAACGCCATTCGATTCGTCATGATCTCTCTTTTTTTACCCCGACATTTTTGTTATGTTCAAAAATGGGGGGGGGGGGGGCAGGGGGCAAAAATACGAACATTTTTGGTGTTTTTGAAAGGTCATTGCGGCTCGACCGATTTCCATGCCCCAAACATTTTTGAGCTTGAAATGCACTGATCTTTAATATATCAGACAAAAACAAATCCTAGGCGTATTCAGGGGATGTAAAATGGAGGGATTTTCTGGGGGAAAAAAATATGTGCTGTTCGTGATTGTTTGGGACATGAACGTCACATGTGGGCATTATATGCTATAATTGGTTAAATTTAATATATTGCGCATAGGCGGATCCAGGAAACAAACATATCATAGATGCAATATGTATCTATGATACATATTGCATTGAAATTGTTCTGACGCATTTATTGCACTGCAAACCACGAAGGAAGTATGCGCCGCAAAACCGCATTCGTAACTCCCTCCCCAAAACAGGAACCTGAAACCACCTCTGCTGGACTGATTTTTTCAAAAATTTGACAACACGCGCCATTCAATTTTGGGAAAAGTCACAAAGTTTCAGGACGCTAGGTCTAACGGTTTATAAGCGGCACGTGAAAAACCACCGGGAGGGGCAGAATCTGCCCCCGCAGGGAATAGGGCAATTGCCGAATCTGGTCACATTTATTATTCCGATATATATTCCGATATTATACAACATATTCTCCAACACTGTTTAACCTCCGAGTATGCGTGTGTTGCTCCGAATTGGCCTAATGACATGGGCCGCACAGTTTGATGCTGCATGTATGCCCAAATATGGGCATAACAAAATCTAAAAATTGATTGATCTATTTGT
>JAXIVJ010012045.1:0-41571 GCA_036785665.1 Chirona hameri | reverse complement strand
CTGGCAAGGTCAAGTTCAGCGTCAGTGACCGCGGTGGCGTCGACCGCCGACCTGTCGGGCTGTCGGGCTGTCAGGCTGCCCGGCTGCTGTGGCTGCCTGATACCGCCTGGATACAGCCTGGAACATACCCGGAATAGCTGGAACACAGGTGTAAACCACACACCTGACAGCGGACCAGAAAAGGCCATAGGAAAACTGACCATGGATGTTATCTCTCCGCTGGTGTTGTGGATGTCCTAGGATAAAAAAAAACTATAGTTGTTGGCATTGCTCGGCTCATTTGATCATAACAATGTGTTAACACCGGTAGGTTATTCTCACACTGTTTTGCTCTGTATGTCTAAACAGTTTGAATTCCGCTACAATATTCAGCTATCGTCGCAGCTATCATGCGAAAATTATTGAAGTTCAGCTACCGTTTCAGCTGAAATATATTGGTACATATAAGGGTATATATGGTGAATCAGAAGTGACATTCACCAGAAGTACAACTGGTATATATGGTACAGGTCACTGCAAAAGTAATGGTAGGTACTACTGTAGATGGGTAAAAACCTAGCAGCGTTTCATAACAACAATAGGTATTCCTGAAAAAAATAAGCGGCACATTTCTGCCGTACAAATAGGCAGCTCTCTATCACTTTTCACTATTCTAAGACTTCAAATAAAATCACAATATTCGAAAAACCTGATTCTCTCCCCACTTGAGTGTACTGAGGCATCTCGACCTGAGACCGCCTATGATCGGAGAGTTGTAAGCCCACGCCGGCACAGCATCGTGCGTAGTAGCTCGCATTTAGCGGATCCTCGAGTAGAGGCTATTCATTGCAGTAAGAACGTAGTAACCGCAGACTCCGCGTCAGCCAATAGTTGTCCTATGTCGCCTTACAAACCGGCATCGTAAGGGACAGAGGTTACCGATACGCAGAGCGCTGGCTCGGCGGAGAAGCGGTTTGACTGGGTTTATGGGCTTGAGTGGTGATGGAGGTGCAAATTGTGTATAGAGGTGCAAGTTCTGAATATCTTACATGTAGAGTGATGTATTGTAATTATAAAACAAATGCAGATTTGTGTTTTCATCAGTATGCATTTGTGTACTCAAATAGTTGAAAGAGACAGTCAGGGAGAGAGACAAGAGAAAGAGAGCACGATATAAAGAGAGAAAGAGAGAAAGAGAGAAAGAGAGAAAGAGAGAAAGAGATATAGAGATAAAGAGATAAAGAGATAATGAGAGAACGAGAGAACGAGAGAAAGGGCGAAAGAGCGAAAGAGAAAAAGAAAGAGAGAGAAAAGGAAAAAGAGAGAAAGAGAGAAAGAGAGAAAGAAAGAAAGAGCGAAAGAGAGAAAGAGAGAAAGAGAGAAAGAGAGAGAGAGAGAGAGAGAGAGTGAGAGAGAGAGGGAGAGAGAGAGAGAGAGAGGGGGAGAGAGAGAGAGAGAGAGAGAGAGAGAGAGAGAGAGAGAGAGAGAGAGAGAGAGAAAAGATAGAAAAAGAGAAAAGAGAGAGAAAGGGAGAGAAAGAGAGGAAGAGGATAGTGAGAAGATAGTGAGGAAGATAAGGAGAGAGGGGGAGAGGGAGAGGAGGAAGAGGAGGGAGAGGAGGGAGAGGAGGGAGAGGAGGGAGAGGAGGGAGAGGGAGGGAGGGAGGGAGGGAGGGAGGGAGGGAGGGGGGAGTGGGGAGGGAGAGAGGGAGAGAGGGAGAGAGGGAGAGAGGGAGAGAGGGAGAGAGGGAGAGAGGGAGAGAGGGAGAGAGGGAGAGAGGGAGGGAGAGAGGGAGAGTGGGAGAGAGGGAGAGAGGGAGAGAGGGAGAGAGGGAGAGAGGGAGAGAGGGAGAGAGGGAGAGAGGGAGAGGGAGAGAGGGAGGAAGAACAGAGAAGAGCAGGGGAGATGATGAAGTAGCCAGAAGGCTTAGAGATACATATTAATTGGCACCAAAATCTAGTATTGCTTTTTGAAAAATGGTTTAGAAAACACTTCTTGCACTCTGTCTATTATTATTATTCCCTAATATCCTTCAATCAACAAATATTTAATACAATGGTATCCAAATTAGCAGTTAACTCATGCACCCAACGACGGTCTAGTTAGTGGTTGCAACTTGCAACCCTCAATTTTTTTGAAAACAATTGTCATAGTGGTTCATTTATTTTCAACATTCGGAGTTTTGTATAGTTTTGCCTCTGTCTGTATATAATACAATCAATAAAATAACCACTTTTTCCAAAATAATCAACATAAAATAGTGCAGAAAATAAATCAAACGGTCAATATTCCCTTTAAGTAAGATAAATCTATTTAATTATTATATAACACGGAGGGCTGAGACAGTATGGAAAAATTACTGCCTCAGCTCTCTGTGCTGAAACGTACAGAATACATAAAATCTAAATAATACATTTACTAATTAATAATAATTAATCATTAATTACATTAATTTCATTTAATAACTAACTTTTCCATACATTACATGCCATTCCATTCACCTTGCTTATTGTTCCATCCATATAATGACATCACCAATATCTCATTTGTGAAAAGCAGTATTCAGGATATGTGGATCGACGATTTTTGTTTAGGATGGTGAGCTGAAGACGGTTCTATACCATAATATCCCAAATTTGGAAATCAGATAATACCGGCCAACTAGTTGGGCATTCCCCACAGCGAACATTTTCGGTGTAAATCAAATATTTCAAGTTAGAGCCTCTTCAAATGTATTTATCATATAAGAAATACACGTAAACTAAAACGTATATGAGAAAACGAAACATCTAACATCGAAGAAGCATATTATAATGAGGTTGGTAATGTTGAGAATAAAGTAGATTTAAGGTTTGTGGAAATTGGCCTTTAAAGGGATTATATGGGTTTCCGTCCTGCAAGGAAATGCACTCTTTTGCAGTTATATGAGCTTTAAACACGTTTTAAGACATATACCAGGGACCTAAATGCTCATTTAGTCCATTATTTCAGCAATTATCAGCGTTATAACTTTTACGTTTTTCGAGACTTGTATCAGATAACGAGTACTTGATCGGCATTACTGTCCACCACTTTTTCATCTTAGAATCTGCATCAAATTCGATGGTGCAGTAATGTGCGCGGCTGAGACAAAATAGTGGTTACGAAATCAGAAGCAAAATGCCGCTATCAGTATATATGCCGCTATATCAAGACCACCTTGGCATACGTGACAATTCTTACGCTCTTTGCCATCTGGATGACGATTGTAAAAGGAGTTACTAAATTCAAGACGCTCTAGGCCAGGCAAGAAATTCCATGCGTTTAATCGTTTTTCATCAATTTTAGAGCTTTGAATTATCTGCAATTCCTACACTGGATCACAAAAAGAATTTTAAATTCAATTCTTACGGAACTCTGTATTACTTCATACTTTTCGTTCGGGTTTTGTGTTTTTTTTGTGTTGTTTTTTTCCTTGCGGCCTTTAGCGTTGAGAATTTGGTGGTGGCGTATTAATTTTTTGCCATGAAAATTCATGAAAAATATCGAATTTTATGGGAAAACTAGGTAACTGCTGCTGTCGTTGGAAAAAATATTTTATCATACATTGCTTATTGTGACCGGAAATATGTCATAATTGAGGTGTTTTCATTAACATAAAAGAGATGACTGGCCCTGCCTCAGCCAGTACTGCAGAAAGTACGCGGTGGCATCACCGCGCACTTTGAAATGTCCTTACGTGCAGAAGAGGTAATTTCCATAAAAATGTGACTACCGTGTGACTTCTACCACCTTTATAAGTAAGTTTTACTATGTAACTAAATTATTCTGGGAAAAAACCGTATAATCCCTTTAACAGACGGGTGGGCGGGGTGTCGCGGGTCTCCTGGTGGCGGTCATGACTGTTGTTTATTTTTCGTGTTTGTTGAAGAGGTGCCTAGAATTAAGCATTTTGCTTTTGTGCCAATTCAACCATAACATCATGTCATACATCACGTCCATTATCGAAATAAACAAACAAACAAAACAGAGAAAGGTGAGCACTGTCGGCAATGATTGCAATGATTGCAAGGTATTATCGTCGTGTCTATGATTGTCGCTTATTGTTTGGGTAATAAATTTGTTCGATGATTGAAATGACATCGATTTGGTTAGCTAAACCCTTGTTATTGTGGTCGATATTACCTCGTTGGTTGTTTTTCCATGCTGCAAGATTCTGGTGTGCACACTCTTTTTTTAAAAGAGTGACAAAAGCGAACCGTTCTCGTGCACAATGCACAATTTTCGTGCACAACTCATGTTAATAGTTTTATGTTTTGGCATGTCTCAACGATTTTCAGGAAATGGTGTACATTTATTATGAACATTGACATTTTCTCAAACACTCATAACTTTTGATACACTTGTGAGGATTTGTTTATTTGTTTATTGCACATAATCAGCCACAGGCAACATCACCCACTAACGGCCGAAGTCAATAAAACCCCACCACCCACCCACCCCACCCAACATGCACACTCACATACACACGCACATATATACACACACAAATATGCCTATATGTAAACATAAAAATTAGTTCGCTGATGAATAAATAAATTATAACAAAGATAAATAAAAGCATGTATAAATAAAAGTACACGGCTGTAAAGCAGAGTCGCCTAAAATATTATGAGTGTAAACATCGAAATGAATATGAACACATAAAGTAACATCTCGTTTGCACTTCACATCATATATGTGCCCACACTGGCTGCGAAATCAAGCAAATTTGACCGAAAGAACTGTGATGGCTGGAAAAAGTCCTCAGCCGGCTTCTTGAGCATAAAATCATTGATAAGTTTGGGAACACGTATCTTAAAGCTATTTTGCACAGTGTTGACACGCCCAAACGGCACATTGAAGAGCCCTGTCTGACGGGACCGGCGACCGGGAGCCAGCAGAGCAAATGCCGTCACCAGGTGGGTGCAGTCTAACCGGCCGCTAAACACAGAACGCAAAAACATCACATCAGCCCGTACAAATCTAGCCTTGATTGAGGCACAACGGAAGTGTTCTGTGAGGGATGCATAATCCATGGGACACTGGCCATGCGTCTTAGCACCAAGCCACATCAAAAAACGGTGCTGTAGCCTCTCCAATCTGGCCAAGTGGGATGCCGCTGCACCACCCCATATGACACTACCGTATTCAATAATTGACCTAACGTGGGCATAGTAGGCACATAGAACAGGACGGTAGTCAAATCTCCGCAGTGACATGCACGATGATACCTGCATGCTGCGCATGAGCAGGCCTAGCATTCGGTTCGCCTTGCTGACACATGCATCAACGTGGTCACGAAACGTCAACTTCACATCAAGTATGACACCAAGATCACTAATGCGGGTGCACCGTTCGAGTTGATGACCATCTAAAACATACCGAGATGCAATGGGAGATGTGCGCAGAGTAAAGGTGATGGTCTTGCATTTAGCTGGATTGAGCTTAAGATGCCATGTTTTTGACCACTTGCTCAAGCGGCTAAGATCGGCCTGAAGGGAATCAACGTCCGAAGGGGACTCAATTCTGTGGAAAATTTTGACGTCATCCGCATAAGAAAGTGAACAAGTTTGAATATGACTTGGAAGGTCAGCTACATAGCAAGTAAAGAGAAGTGGGCCGAGAATGCTGCCTTCCGGAACTCCGGATAGAACCGGCACCCAGTCGGAATGTTTCCCATCGAGAATGACTCTTTGGGAACGTTGGCTAAGGTAAGACCCAATCCAGCTATATGCATGACCGGTGATATTAAATGAGTGTCTAAGCTTGTGTAAAAGTAACCTGTGACTGACGCTGGTAAAAGCCGACGAATAATCTGTATATACAGCATCCGTCTGCAGCCCCTTTGCTAGCGAGATCCAGCAGTGATCCGTGAAACAAGCCAAGTTGGTTAAACAAGAGCGATTGGGCAAAAACCCGTGCTGACTGCTGGGCAGCGCAGGGAGACATGCACGAAGCAAGGACTCACATACTACTTTCTCTAAAATCTTAGAACTTATTGTTAAAAGTGAAACAGGACGATAGTTTTCGGGAAGCTTTTTTGAGACTTTTTTGTACACCGGAATAACGTTGGCCCGCTTCCAAGCAGATGGGAACACGCCTGATCTCACTGACAAACAGCAAATGATCTCCAGGGGCACAGCCAGCTCTTCCGCACATTCACGCATAATCCTAGCACTGATACCGTCCGGGCCACATGCTTTGTGCGGGTTGAGGTCGCGTAGCAGCTGAGCAACACGACCTGGCGGAACCTCAAAGGATACGAGGCCGGGAGCGTTCAGAACTGGTGCCTCGGGTAACGGACCACGGTGAGGGTCACTGAACTTGTTGGCAAAACAGGAATTGAACACGTTAGCCCGTCCAAGCACGTCCGCCACGGCCCGGCCACGCCACTCAAGCACAGGAGACATAGCGGCACACGACTTCAGCGACTTAACAAAAGACCAGTAGCGCTTTGGGTTATCCTTAAACTCGCGTATCAGCCCTAACAAGTACGAGCGATAGCTATAGTTGGCCTGCCGCTTAAAGTCGGCCCTAGCAGTCGAGTGAGCCTGAATGTTCACTTCAGTCGGATTCCTCTTCTTCCGCTTATGGGCCCTCTCCTTATCCCCAAGCAGATCGCGAGCAGTTCTATCGTACCAGGGAGGGAATTTGCGACGAAGTTCAATCATGGGCACATAGTCATTAATGGCAGCAGAAACAAGATCATAAAACATGGCAACAGCATTATTTACATCTAAATCGGCAAGCATATTCCAAGGTATCAGACTCAGTGCGCGACGCAGTTCATTAAAATCTGCACGCTTGTAATCAAACACCTTGGTCCTGGTAGGTCGGGGAATGACACCGATGTCCGCAGTGAACCGAGTCTCCACGGCCTCGTGGTCAGCGTCGAATATATAATTCGGATATTCAAAATTCAAAATTCAATTCGGATATTCAAAACCGAATTGATTTGCAGTTAATAAGCTGAAAGTCGAATTGATTGTCCATCCACCATAGGTGCAAAGGTATTACAAAAACGGATCTAATAAACGTTTGAGGCGAGGCCAAAATAAATTTCAAGAAATTGTAATTCCATTTTAAGGAGTCTGGGGCTACCCGCCGGTCGGGGATACCCCACAAATACAAAGCCTTACGGAAACGTCTAAAAATATACCTACGTTACTTTTATCGGAATGTGTCCTTTTAATGCTTATACAGATAAAATTGATTCACCTAGTACTGGGTTTATAGTCCAATATTGGAGTAGCTTCCACAGTTCTTTGAAACATCTTCAAGAACTTCGGTGCCCCCCCCCCTTCCACCGTTATTATTGCTATGATTTGTTCTTTCGTATATGCCTCTTTACAAATCTATCAACTTCCTACATTACTTGTCCGTTCATCGTAACATTCTATTCAATCCGTTTTTGTCAGTCAGCAAAGCACGCTAAAATAACGCACACGATGACGATAATTGCGTTCACTTGAGATAGACATAGGCTACGGGCCCGGCCTGCCCAGCCCGGCCTGCCCGGCTCCGAACTCGCGGCTTCTCGGCCCTCTGCGAGCGTCATGCCCAGAGGGCATTGACCTAGCTGACCCGGCCCGCACGGTTCAAACCACGTGACCAAATTGCCTGACACTAGCCTATACGCAGGAGCCCCATTCATTCAGCCGACCTCCACCAACCCCAGTCGCGCGGCTGATTCGAGAGCGCTGATTGGCCGCGTGCGGTCATGGCTGGCTGGGGCATCATAGGCGTAGGTAGGAATACAGTTACGAACTTAGACAATAGATGGCTCTGAAGATTGTTCGCAAATTGCAGAAAATTGGGTGATTGGAAAATAAAAAAGAGCGATTCATATTTAGGTAGACAAAGCCAGCGACCAGCACACAAAATTTCGAACGATTCTTCCAAACGGTTTAGAAGATATAAGCGATTTTCTGAATAGTCACTAGTACCTACCATTACTTTTGCAGTGACCTGTACATTGGTTTTCTTAAAAATAAATATGTTATATATACAACTACATATGTTATGGAAGTTTATTTTTAATTTTTTACAGAGTAAATAAGCTATATTTTATAATAATAAAAAATGTTCTTATTTCTCTACTTCTCAGTTTTCACTTTTAAGTGCGAATCTTAATCTGAAAAAACTTTCAAAATGCATGAATTTCATTTGTGAGGCTATTTATTGCGCGACTACAACATGCATTACCGACATAGATTGCCAACGCAAACCTGTTCATTTTCTACACTTGTATGGTTATTTGACGACGATCCATGCGATCCATGGCTGTCGCCGGAGGAGGGGGAGGTATCAACCGTGCGCCGTGCGCGTGTTAATACTATGTCAAGATCTTGTCACGTCACTGATCTTGAAAGATTTGGTAATTTGTCTTTGATGCATTTAGTGATAATATATTTACATGGAACAACTCGTTATTTTGTTTTTGGAATTAATTCAATAATCTTTATTTGTCTTTAATCTTCTCATTAATATTTATTTGAATACAAATTGCCGTATTCCGTATATCATCAGCAAATAAGTAAAAGGTACCTATGTCTGTCGTATTGCTGATGTCATTCATATAGATAAAAATTAAAAGAGGACCTAAAATTGAACCCTGTGGGACTCCAATTTTAATCATTTGTTTCTTAGATGCAACCTAATCCATTATTGCCATTTTATGGCTCCTATTATTACATGACTATCGTGTTGTAGAAACCACTCGTATCACAATGCGGTGTATTTTTTTCAAGAGAATTGCTAAGCAAACTGTATCCAAAGCTTTCTGTAAATCAAGGTATAAGAAGCATGTTATTTCGTTATTTTGTAGAGATTTTGTAAGCTTTACCGTCGCACATTTTCACAATCGGCATGTACGTACTGTGTTGTTTCCTGAATCCGAATTGAAGAAGATTCAGGATAATATATTCATTAACCCGCGCCCCGCTGGAGGTGGCAGAATCCCCCCCCCCCCCCCGCGTCCCGGATTTTCTCAATAAGTTGAAAACAAGGATAGATATCAACGTTAATCCTTCAGTACCTTATGCTGCATCAATTCTACGTCTTATCACAACATTTCAATGAAAATGGTGTGGTACTTTGGGAGATAATGACGTTTTAATCAAGTCATGTCATGTAATTTTTGGTGGAAAAAAAACAAATGTTTGAAAAGTCGTATCAATTAAAGTTTTAAAGGAAATTGCACAAAATGGCGAAAGAACGGAAATGACATAATATTAAAAAAATGGCTATCTCTGATTTTCGAAATTTTTTGTTTTTGACTCCCAAAAATAAAATAAAACTTGTTTTCGTTGTTGGAAACTTATTTGTCGTTGTTTTACAACATACAACATACTGTACTGTTTCAATGATGTGGGCCCCCTTGGCTACGAGGGCCCCTCTGATCCCATTTGCCCCCCCCCCCGGGCGAAATTCCCCCTACGCCCCTGTATGTACTGGCCATATATCTACGAGTATATGTTATGCAGCCTATACCAATCATCTGACTACTTTGACGCCAGTTCCCTGTTATTGCCATTACTTCCTAAGACACTCTGCACCGCTGGCGCGTCTTATCCCGCCGGCGGCTGTCTGCGATGAGGATCACTTGTCACTTGTCACCAGCCACCTGTCACCAGTCACCGGTTCAGGGAAGTGCGGGACCGGACCGGGACGGGTCGCGGTGGGTGGGGGTGAGCTGGGACGGGATGGAACTGGTCAGGCCGGTCTGCCCCTGCCTGCGACGGAGTCTCCGAGAGAGGAGTGCGGTCGGCAGGTCACTGACCGCCAAGCTCGCAGTCCAGACAAGAAGCTGCGTCGACTGTCGGAGCTGAACAGACACTGCCGGGCTGCTGCCGAGACAGGTGAGACCGCAGCTCTGCAGACCAGACCCGGTCCTACCCGAGCCGACCCGGGCCGATCCGATCCGATCCGATCCGCGACGGGTGGCTGCAGTGAGGAAAGACAGACGGGTATGCAAACTTGACGCTATTGTTCTACATTCTCACGCTTAGAGCAGAGTTTAGTTGTGGGCGTAGTAGTTAACCTCATGCTATGCCACTCGCTTTGACCAATATTGTAGATAAATGGGATGAGGAAATGTATCGTTTATATCATTTGGGTACTATGGGTAAGGTTATCGCTGGCTCAAATCGTCGTGAAATGAGCAGCACTGTAATTTTAAATATTTTGCCAGCAAATGAGGCTACAAATTTCAAAATGTAGTCTAAATTGATAGATAACTGAGTATATTCATATTGTGTCAGAGTCCTTCGCTAAGTAAGGCTTGTTGCGTGTACCCGGACTTCTACCATCGGATTGTGCAATTCTTTGTTCACCGGCAAAATTTAGGTTCCAGATATTTACCTGTTGCAAAGCCTCCTTCACTGTCCCCCTGGGCCCTGACCCGAACTGACCGCGGGCACTACCACCGACCGCAGGTCATCCCAATCAGGGGCAAATATTTAGCACGGGTGTGGGCGCGAACCCTTATCAACTAGAAGTTAGAACATTCCATTCCACTTTACTAATGCGGGATGAATAAGGCAGGTGCGCGTCACAGTTCGCCACGGGCCGGGCTGGCCCTAGGGGCCACGGGCCGGGCTGGCCCTAGGGGCCACGGGCCGGGCTGGCCCTAGGGGCCACGGGCCGGGCTGGCCCTAGGGGCCACGGGCCGGGCTGGCCCTAGGGGCCACGGGCCGGGCTGGCCCTAGGGGCCACGGGCCGGGCTGGCCCTAGGGGCCACGGGCCGGGCTGGCCCTATGGGCCACGGGCCGGGCCTGGGCCGGGCCTGAACTTTAAGAAAATCACCGGGCTCTGGAAGGGCCTGGGCTGATAATTTTGAAGTAATGCGCGCAAGCTCAGGTTAGCTTTAAAATATTTTAACCAGCAGTTCACTTACACAGCAACACACTTGCTGTGGCTGTGGCTTTTTGTTTTTTTGGTTAGCATAGTTGGCTCATTGCTTCACATTTATAGTATACAAATCAATATGTTAGGAAAATTATTGCAAATTTTGTGAAAATAATGATATGCTTAATCTGAACGGGCCGGACCGGGCCTGGGCCTCAATATTATGAATTTGACCAGGCCTGGTCCGGGCTTGGGCTTGGTGTTCATGGGCCTGGGCCGGGCCGGGCTGGGGGTTGGTGGGCCCGTGACGAACACTGGTGCGCGTACTAGACGGGAAAGACCACATTGTGCCTTCCGAGACTTCAGAGCCATGTAAATGTGAAGGGATCCGAACGCAGAAGTAGTTTAATTGTTCTAATGGGTAGCCTCAAGCCTGACAAGTCGAAAAATGCAAGTTCTTTCCGCTGTCACATATAAAGTGTTTGCTAGTTCGTATTGTATAGCTCATCTGTGGACGTATTCTGGGTCTCAAAAACGGTAAAACCGAAAGCTACATAGTTTCGGACTGTTTTCATAGGTCAATTCTAAGAAGTTTGTTATGAAAATAATCATGAGTTCTGGAGCTGAGCAACACTAACAATATCTGGATTGACCGAGTATTGACCACGGTTAGTTCTTGTCACGTCTGAGACACATGTCCAGGTGTTGTTGGAAATTACAATATAATCCTCATGACCGCTGTTTAACAGGGATTTGAACCCCATTCTGTGATGACAGTGATTTACCAGTTCTGTTTCAATCAACCGAATGTAATATAACCTGCTGACTAAAATCGAATTAACCGGTAATTGAAGCCTCAGAAATTGTAGAGAAAGTTGAGTTTGAATGAATATGCCTCCTATTTAGCGAATACTAGGCTTCATAGAAACACACGAGTGTGTAAAAACATAAATGAAGCAGGTATTGGTTTGGATAGGGCTAAAACGTTCGATGGTTCAAGAAGCTTCTTCGTGCCTAATGTATTCACAACAAGGACTTTGCAGGTTCATTTATTTGTGTCGCAACTTCCAGGCTAAAATCTCACACTTATCTGTCTGCAGTGCAAAGAAGACCTTAGTGCTTATTTCATTTTTTATTGATTCTATTGATCGGCCAATAGGTAGCCTCCAGTGAGAGACGGAGTCATTAAGTGTTAACACAAAATATAATGAGAAATTCACATCACCTATACAAATTAATCGAATTAGTGTTATTATTTATTTTTTTATTTTTGTATAAGTACAAAGAGTTTGGATTTGCCACACCACCGATTTCATGTGGTATATGTTAGGTTGTGTCAGCTTGTTGAAAAAACGGCTGTGTAGATTGTGATATTACCGTATTTAGCATTAATGATTAACTGCCCGAGAAATTGTTAAGTATTCAGCTTTCAGCGTTTTAATCTCTAGGGATTATTTTAGATTAATTAAGTTCAAGTGACTTGGTTATATTTGACAACTTGAGTTAAAGGGAAAACAATGGGAACGTTTTAATTATGTATATCAAAATTGGCTACACATGTGTTTCGAGAGTAAATTATCGTGGTCACGCCATGTTATACAAGTCAAAACAATTGTGAGATAAATAATTAAAACGCTCCCATTGTTTTTCCCTTTAACTCTCAAGTGACTTAAAACAAATGCTGATCTATGTTATGTGATAATATACTGTATACCTACCAAGTGCGTTAAATGCATGTGATGATAACAATGGCATACATTGCAAAAATATATTCTATTTTTGAAGACATGCCTATCAAAATTATTTTGAAGATATTTGCTGCGTTGTGAGACTGTAGCGAGTGCACAATTATGAATCAGTGTAGGTACTCGTGTTCGACGTGATACCTCCATTTGTGGTCCATACAAGCACCACAAATCGTCAACTTTGTCCTGCTGAAACTCCATGAATTATACGTTTTTGTTTGGCGCTCCTGTCTTTTCCCTTTATTGGTTGATAAATTATAAACCGGTCGGTTACCGGTCATGGACCCTCATTCGGGTCTGGGTCGGTCGTCCGATCAGCAGTCTTTGGTCTCATGGACCCTCATTCGGGGCTGGGTCGATCGTCCGATCAGCAGTATTTGGTCTCATGGACCCTCATTCGGGTCTGGGTCGATCGTCCGATCAGCAGTCTTTGGTCTCATGGACCCTCATTCGGGTCTGGGTCGATCGTCCGATCAGCAGTATTTGGTCTCATGGACCCTCATTCGGGTCTGGGTCGATCGTCCGATCAGCAGTCTTTGGTCTCATGGACCCTCATTCGGGGCTGGGTCGATCGTCCGATCAGCAGTATTTGGTCTCATGGACCCTCATTCGGGTCTGGGTCGATCGTCCGATCAGCAGTCTTTGGTCTCATGGACCCTCATTCGGGTCTGGGTCGATCGTCCGATCAGCAGTCTTTGGTCTCATGGACCCTCATTCGGGTCTGGGTCGATCGTCCAATCAGCAGTCTTTGGTCTCATGGACCCTCATTCGGGTCTGGGTCGATCGTCCGATCAGCAGTCTTTGGTCTCATGGACCCTCATTCGGGTCTGGGTCGATCGTCCGATCAGCAGTCTTTGGTCTCATGGACCCTCATTCGGGTCTGGGTCGATCGCCCGATCAGCAGTCTTTGGTCTCATGGACCCTCATTCGGGTCTGGGTCGATCGTCCGATCAGCAGTCTTTGGTCTCATGGACCCTCATTCGGGTCTGGGTCGATCGTTCGATCAGCAGTCTTTGGTCTCATGGACCCTCATTCGGGTCTGGGTCGATCGTCCGATCAGCAGTCTTTGGTCTCATGAACCCTCATTCGGGTCTGGGTCGATCGTCCGATCAGCAGTCTTTGGTCTCATGAACCCTCATTCGGGTCTGGGTCGATCGTCCGATCAGCAGTCTTTGGTCTCATGAACCCTCATTCGGGTCTGGGTCGATCGTTCGATCAGCAGTCTTTGGTCTCATGGACCCTCATTCGGATCTGGGTCGATCGTCCGATCAGCAGTCTTTGGTCTCATGAACCCTCATTCGGGTCTGGGTCGATCGTTCGATCAGCAGTCTTTGGTCTCATGAACCCTCATTCGGGTCTGGGTCGATCGTCCAATCAGCAGTCTTTGGTCTCATGGACCCTCATTCGGGTCTGGGTCGATCGTCCGATCAGCAGTCTTTGGTCTCATGGACCCTCATTCGGGTCTGGGTCGATCGTCCGATCAGCAGTCTTTGGTCTCATGGACCCTCATTCGGGTCTGGGTCGATCGTCCGATCAGCAGTCTTTGGTCTCATGGACCCTCATTCGGGTCTGGGTCGATCGTCCGATCAGCAGTCTTTGATCTCATGGACCCTCATTCGGGTCTGGGTCGATCGTCCGATCAGCAGTCTTTGGTCTCATGGACCCTCATTCGGGTCTGGGTCGATCGTCCGATCAGCAGTCTTTGGTCTCATGGACCCTCATTCGGGTCTGGGTCGATCGTCCAATCAGCAGTCTTTGGTCTCATGGACCCTCATTCGGGTCTGGGTCGATCGTCCGATCAGCAGTCTTTGGTCTCATGGACCCTCATTCGGGTCTGTGTCGATCGTCCGATCAGCAGTCTTTGGTCTCATGGACCCTCATTCGGGTCTGGGTCGATCGTCCGATCAGCAGTCTTTGGTCTCATGGACCCTCATTCGGGTCTGGGTCGATCGTCCGATCAGCAGTCTTTGGTCTCATGGACCCTCATTCGGGTCTGGGTCGATCGTCCGATCAGCAGTCTTTGGTCTCATGAACCCTCATTCGGGTCTGGGTCGATCGTCCGATCAGCAGTCTTTGGTCTCATGGACCCTCATTCGGGTCTGGGTCGATCGTCCGATCAGCAGTCTTTGGTCTCATGGACCCTCATTCGGGTCTGGGTCGATCGTCCGATCAGCAGTCTTTGGTCTCATGGACCCTCATTCGGGTCTGGGTCGATCGTCTAATCCTGTCACCGATCAGCAGTCTTTGGTCTGAAGATCCGGACCGAACCGGGCCTATAGGGCCAGCACAACGAGCCGTTCGCGTAGGCGGGTAATGACCGACGCCATGACCGCTGAAGTCTTGACTGATGTTACCATGCGTCCAGTGAACACTTTCACCCTCGCCAGTGCAGGGGGTGGATGCCACCCCTTCGGTTTTTCGGGAATAACTCGCGTAAAATCAACCGATTGCAATGGAACTTTCAGTACCCTACTTGTGAACAATTTGACACATGTTCAAAACAAATTAAGTTGTAGGTCACATGAACCGTGACCGGGTCTGGCCTGTTTTTCAAGGTCATATCAGGCACAACTGGCGTCCCGTAGTATTGATCCTTGTAACTTGTAACTTGTGCAGTTTCATAGTGTTTGTTGTTCAGGATCATATGCACAGGTGTTTCCAGGTAACAGTTGTGGTTTCCATTGAGATTGTGACCTCGATTGACCTTTTCAGAGGTCAACCGAGGTCACTGACCTCCGATGACCTCATATTACTTTTTAGGCTTGTGGCAGTTCCTAGGACATTTTGTGACGCTGATTTCAAATATGGGATCCATTTTACATAACTATGTGTTCTACTGGGGTCATGCACCCCACAGGTCAACCGAGGTCACTGACCTCAAATGACCTGACATGACTTTTTTGGAATTTGGCAGTTTCTAGGACATTTTGTGACGCTGATTTCAAATTTGGCACCCATTTAGCATAATTATATGCTCATTCGCGATTCTAGCTCGATTAAATTCAATTTATACGCATTTACAATTCGGTTGACTTTTGGGTCACTGACATGACCTAAGAGGTCATATAATGACCTAGAACCTTACAATTGGGTGTCAATGGCTTCCTCTCGTGACAAGCAACACGATCGTTTTTTAACCGAAGCTCTAGCTCAATTAGGGGCGAAACGCTAGGGGGTCGTACCAACCCCCGTGCACGGTCACGCACTGATCGGACGCTGCACGGGCGAGGGTTAACACGCGCCCTGGAGGGGGGCGAAATCCGCCCACCCCTCCGGATTTTCGAGGATAGCGCAAAAACGGCGGCGCGCAGCGCCGCCGTTTTTTGTATACCTGTTTAGAAATGAACTTTCCGCATTATGTAAAATTCTTGGCCTCAGGTCATCTCAGGTCAGGTCACCAGACCAGATCACGTGATGACCTCAACTCCAAAACGTTTGCAGTAGTACCACAGCCACAGTTTTACGCCGATCGGTTTCAATCTTGCAGGACTTCATAAGGTCATAGATACCAACAGTTTTTTTATCTCGGATTTCTAATATCGGTGACCTAAGGTCAGGTCAATGTTGTGACCGCCAACACGGTTTTATCAATAACTATCGACATAATGAAGATAGAGAAGAGAAAACGGTACCAATATGTTTGTCTCGGCGAGACACGTCGCCCAATATGCAACATGACTAACTTGGGTCACCACTTGACCTTGACCTGAGGTCAAATTTCTCAGTTGACCTAACCCGGTCACCATGAATATGATTCGAAGCGCCTTGACAAGACACACGCGATGGCGTAAACATTATTGCTTTATCTTTATTAGGTAAAAGGTTATTTGGGGAAAACAGTTTTGGAAACAAAATCACCTTTTTGACATTCGATGACCTCTGGAGCCTAAACTATTGACCTGAGCTCAAATCTGAGGACATCTATGTCTATTGCATTTTGCAATGACTTTCGATTGTTTTTTTCCGTTTGCTGCTAACTATCATAGTTCCCGAGATATTTGGGAGTGTTCAAACCGAAGTCTTGAAAACTTTAAAATCTGACCCTTGATGACCTCTGGTGACCTCAATATTGACCTGAAAAAAAATAACGAAATACTTTTGAAAGAACTTGTCTCGAGCTATCTAACGTCGTTTCCCGCTTGTCGCTACGTTGTGTGGTTTTCGAGATCATAGGGGGGGGCGAAATCCGCCCCCCCCCCCTCCAGGGCGTGTAATTATCAGAGGCCCTCCAGGGCGCGTGTTAAAAGAGGAAGTGTAACGCTATCTGGGCCAAGCCTCGTGTTTGAGAGAATGTGGTAACGCCATAATCTTAGTGGAGCTGCTAGAATCTAGACATAACGGTAAACGGTAAATTTGCCTCCGAAAGAGCTGAAATAAACGTCTTATAATCTCACACAAATCAAGCAACTCTCTGTCACCACCTGTTGTGAGCCTTTTCTCTGACGTGTGAGGCCATCTGTCCCCAGGTGGCGCCTCGCTGCAGGATGGCGGCTCTGTACCTGTACCTGTTGGTCTGTCTGCTGACCCTGTCCGGGGTGCAGCCCACTGCACTGCCTGCTGAGCCGCGCGAGAGCGGCCGACTCTCCGGCGCCTATGGTGAGTACGGGGTACAGGGTACAGGGTACAGGGTACAGGGTACAGGGTACAGGGTACAGGGTACAGGGTACAGGGTACAGGGTACAGGGTACAGGGTATAGGGTACAGGGTACAGGGTACGGGGTACAGGGTACAGGGTACAGGGTACAGGGTACAGGGTACAGGGTACAGGGTACAGGGTACAGGGTACAGGGTACAGGGTACAGGGTACAGGGTACAGGGTACAGGGTACAGGGTACAGGGTATAGGGTACAGGGTACAGGGTACAGGGTACGGGGTACGGGGTACAGGGTACAGGGTACAGGGTACAGGGTACAGGGTACAGGGTACAGGGTACAGGGTACAGGGTACAGGGTACATGGTACAGGGTACAGGGTACAGGGTACAGGGTACAGGGTACAGGGTACAGGGTACAAGGTACAGGGTACAGGGTACAGGGTACAGGGTACAGGGTACAGGGTACAGGGTACAGGGTACAGGGTACAGGGTACAGGGTACAGGGTACAGGGTACAAGGTACAGGGTACAGGGTACAGGGTACAGGGTACAGGGTACAGGGTACAGGGTACAGGGTACGGGGTACAGGGTACGGGGTACAGGGTACAGGGTACAGGGTACAGGGTACATGGTACAGGGTACAGGGTACAGGGTACAGGGTACAGGGTACAAGGTACAGGGTACAGGGTACAGGGTACAGGGTACAGGGTACAGGGTACAGGGTACAAGGTACAGGGTACAGGGTACAGGGTACAGGGTACAGGGTACAGGGTACAGGGTACAGGGTACAGGGTACAGGGTACAGGGTACAGGGTACAGGGTACAGGGTACAGGGTACAGGGTACAGGGTACAGGGTACAGGGTACAGGGTACAGGGTACAGGGTACAGGGTACAGGGTACAGGGTACAGGGTACAGGGTACAGGGTACAGGGTACAGGGTACAGGGTACAGGGTACGGGGTACAGGGTACAAGGTACAGGGTACAGGGTACAGGGTACAGGGTACAGGGTACAGGGTACAGGGTACAGGGTACAGGGTACCGAGTACAGGGTACCGAGTACAGGGTACCGAGTACCGAGTACCGAGTACCGAGTACCGAGTACCGAGTACCGAGTACCGAGTACAGAGTACCGAGTACCGAGTACCGAGTACCGAGTACGTGGTCTCCTGCTATGCATTATACTTCAGCTGTGTCCGAACGCCAAGGGCACCTGGCGATGGCGATCGATGGCGATGGCGATGGCGATGGCGATCCCTTGCATCGCCATGCTAAGGAGCTTCCAAGTGGCCAATACATCCCGGCAAAGACTTCAACCACACAAGCGTGAAGGTTATCTTTCCATCGGAATTATAGTCAGAAACGAAACGAAGCTCGTTGCAGGAGCGTAAACAAAGGGCTCACAATAGCTACTCAGCGTTAGAACGTTGCTGGTTTTAAATCTCCTGCTGTCTCGATACAAATCTCGGAGCTATCACGCCACCCACGTTGGAACTTTGCATCTCCCAGACATCCCGCCGGCTAAGGCTTGCAGTACAATTCAGAACAAACCTGTTCTGCTGTAAGAGATGCACTGAGCGATCTGAGACTTGTTCCACCTCGACCTTGCTCACATAGGGTCGCTGTATCAAACAAAACCGTCTAGGATTTTCATAAGCAGTGACTATAGCAAAAGTAGCCACAATCACGTGATAGGTATACAGCGAATATAGCAAACTTAACACGAAAACAAGTAGAATATTAAGCACTAGCCGTTTCAACGAAGGATTTTTGCACTGAAAAGTTTCTGAACGATTCTGAAAGTTTTGAAAAACTACACAACTTTTACATGCGATTTTTGTCTAGAAATGTCCCTCATTTTTGTAATATGTTGATAAGAATAAAATATGTTGAAAAAAATTGTGGTTTGGTGGTAGTAAGCAAGATAAGTATTGATAGAATCTTCCTGAAAAGTTTTAGGAAGATTATACCCATACTTATCTTGCTTATTACCACCAAACCGCAATTTGGTTCAACATTTTATTCTTACCAACATATTACAAAATTATGAGGGACATTTCTAGACAAAAATCGCATGTAAAAGTTGTGTAGTTTTTCAAAACTTTCAGAATCTTTCAGAAACTTTTCAGCGCAATAATCCTTCTTGAAAACGGCAATTTACTTTCCCGGGCCATGAATGTACCAGGACTTCGATCCACATATGGAACATAACACTCAGCAACTGAGCCATTACGCCCCGACGTTGTCAGAGGTCTGACCGCCGTGTAACGGACATGGTAACACCAGTTTCGCCTATCTCCGCTAGGGGCGCTGTCTCACACGGTCAGGGACCTGCCCTCTCTTCAGAGGACGTAGTAACACCAGTTTCGCCTATCTCCGCTAGGGGCGCTGTCTCACACGGTCAGGGACCTGCCCTCTCTTCAGAGGACGTAGTAACATTAGTTTCTCCTGTCTCCGGTAGGGGCGCTGTCTCACACGGTCAGGGACCTGACCTCTCTTCAGCGGACGTACGGCGAGGACAGGTCAGCGCGCATCGTCTGCTACTTCAGCAACTGGGCCATCTACCGCGAGGGGCTCGGCAAGTATGGCATCGACGACATCCCGGCTGAGCAGTGCACCCACTTGGTGTACTCCTTCATCGGCGTCAGCAACGTCACCTGGGGCGTGCTGGTGCTGGATCCGGAGGTTAGTGATCCACGGCTCCTCTGCCACGACAGCAGTCAGGACCAAAGTCGGGTTCACATGGGTTCGGAGGTTAAAGGGGTAGGTTGTGTTGGGATCGCTGGGCCTTGTTTGAACGGTGTATGAACAGGAAAATGTTTATAGTCGTGTTTCTGTTTCTGTATTTTAGGTGATGGCTTATTACAACGTGGTTCCCTTTAATGATAATGTAAGAATTTGTGCGGGCTTGGAAAACATTTATTAAAAAAAAACAGTAAGGCGCCGTAGTTGGCGATGAACGAGCGAGCGCGAAGGAAATGTATGGGCAATTTCAACTCGATCGGGCAAGTAGTTTCCGAGATACAAAAAAAAAGCGCGCACGTGCGCACGTGCAGAGGCACCCACCTTTGACTTGTGGGAAAGTGGGGGCTGAGAGGTCCCTAACCACACACCAAATTTGAACACAATCGGCTCAGCCGTTGCCGAGATATAGAATAGGGGTGTGCACGTGCGCACGTGCAAAGCCATCCCACCCCCGACTTGTGGGAAGGCGGCGGCTGAGAGGTCCCTAACCACTTACCAAATTTGAACACAATCGGCTCAGCCGTTCCTGAGATACAGAATAGGGGTGTGCACGTGCGCACGTGCAGAGTCACCCCACCCCTGAGTTGTGTGAAAGTGGCGGCTGAAGGGGTCCCTAACCACGAACGAAATTCGCACATAATCTGCCCAGCCGTTGCGGAGTTATTGCGAGAAAATACTTTTCAACACCCCTCACGCGGCACGCGCCACGCGCAGTGGTAGTCACCCACATGAGTCGGCACTGGTCTCAAACAGGGTAGGCTAGATGGGGCTGCTCAGCAAAGAAGTCCGCTAGTCAATCGGACGTGCGGTTGCAGAGATATGAGCTTCTCAAAAGCGTCGCCACGGGCCGGGTCGGGCCGGGCCGCTCATAATCAGATTTTTCCCATACACCACGGAAGGAAAGGCGAGCGCTTCGCGCTCGCTCGCATTAATTAGTCCAAAACAGCATCATGATCACTGCGTTCGATAGACTTAATCACACATAAATACTAGGCTTATTCTTGTTGCTAATGTTATGTATCATGTGTTCATTGATCATATTAAGGCATTTGATGAACTAATGAAGTCCCAAGTCTATGACCGAGACCATTGCTAGTTATATCATGTTGTTTCGTGTCGCCGGTTCCACATCCATGCGCAGACCTTTATCTGACCCATCCAACTCCCTCAAACTCCGCTGATCTGACCCCTGACCTGACCATGGCTGCCGCCAGGTGGACGTCGACCAGGGGGGCTTTGATAAGTTCGTGTCGCTGCGCGACAAGCACCCTGGTCTGAAGATGCTGGTGGCGGTCGGCGGGTGGGGAGAGGGCGGAAAGAAGTACCACCAGATGGCGGACAACTCCAAATACAGGAAGAAGTTCGTGACGTCACTCGTCCGTAAGTTGTACGGAAGGATATCCGTGACCTCAGGTCAGTGACCTCGGAGTCGTGTCTGGACAGTCCTTGGTCACAATCGGTCGCTAGTGGATTTCCAGAGATGATGTGTTCGAGGATGCATCATTGTAATTAATGCACCATGATCATAGTTTACTTTACGTGCTGCCGTGCATATAACTAAATCAACTCTGCCATTCTCGAACCCATCCCTGTTCCAGATCTTTATTCAAGCCAGGGGTGGATCCCAGGGACATTCGAGCCATGTTCTCAGAACGGTTTAAATCCGCCGAAATTTGCATATTGCATAGAAGTACTAAAGGAAAACAAAGCAACTTTTTATGATGCAAGTTTGTTTTAAATAAGTTCTTAATGTACAAGCAAACTAAATTTAATGCGATCATTTTGTATTGTGTCGGGCTTTTCGGGTCCTCAAGCCAACTTCTTTGTAGACCTGGATATCCCATCGCCTCCAACATCAAGCAGCTCTTCTAGCTGGCCACTTCTGCCGCGTTTACCGGCCGTACCCGACACACCCTACACTGCAACACCGTCCCTTGTCATCTGAAGTCCCTCTGACCCCGCGATCCCCGCACACCACCAGACTTCATGGATAAGTACAAGTTCGACGGCCTTGATCTGGACTGGGAGTACCCTGGCGCGACGGATCGCGGTGGCGGCTTCAAGGATAAGGACACGTTCCGACAGTTCGTCGGCGAGCTGCGCTCCACGTTCGACTCTGTTGGGAAAGGATGGGAGATCTCGATGGCCGTGCCGGTGGCCAAGTTCCGTCTGCAGGAGGGGTACCACGTCAGCGACCTCTGCAGGTGAGTGGAGGCATGGCACAGGATGGGAACGGAGGTGTGAGACGTGACGGAAAGCGACGGAACGTGATGTGGCTGGTTAACCCGCCATTTACTGGGGGGGGCGTTTAACGCCCCCCCCCCCGAGATGAATTTTCGCAATAGCTGAAAAACTCATGGCGCTACCAACGTGAAACTTCGGATACCTTCTTATACATCATTTTGACGTCTTGTGTGCAAAAAAAAATCAAGACATTTTTTTATCGAGTTATAGAGAATTTGGTGACGTCACTACACACGAGTCTTACACCAAAATCAGCTAAACTTTGCCAAGCCGTACAAATGCCACATTTAAAGCAAAATGCAATCAAGAAACGCCAAACGATAGCAAATTGCAACAGCTAAAAACTGTCTGTCTCGGATTTTTGATAGTTTTAGTTTTTGACCCCAAAAAACTCAAAAAACGCTTTTTTAGAAATTATCACAAAATCAAAATGCTATAAAAATATTCAAAAAACCGGAAGATATGTGAGAGAACCATATCTAGGCAACTACCATGCCAAAGTTCAAACTGATATCTTCATTTTTGACTGACTTATGACATCTAAAGTATAGGTAACTTATGACGTCATATTTTCAAATTGCAGTTTTTGGCTTGTATTGACTAGATACAGACAAATAAATGCAACCACTGTATTTCGGAGACAAAACTGGTCTAGCAACATGCCTTTTTTGTTTAGATTTAACAATGAAAATTTTTGACCTTCGGTGACCTGAATTTGACCTGAAATTGAAATTTACTTCATGTAAATGAAGTCAGGTGGTAAAATGACTATCACTATCGAATTATACGTGGAAAATAACTCATAAAACATGTGTTGCATGACTTTCGTAGATATTTTGAGAATAGTGACCTTTTGTGACCTGAGCTTGACCTTGACCTTGGCCAACAATCTCACTTTAGCTCACTCGGGATATGTATCATACCTTTGGCAGCACTTTGGGTGAAACGGGTCGCAATCGAAGGCTTTGGATGGAAGGTATGGCCCATAAACTCAAATACGCCGATTTTGACCTTTGACCTAATCGTGACCTGACATTTGACCTCACTTTGACATTTTTTAGCATGCCTTAGATTTATTCCATTGAGAGCTTTCGATTAACGCATTGCGCGTCTCGCTGCGGTCATTGGTTCGGAAGATAACCAGGGGGGCGTTGACCCCCCCCCCCCCTAGTCAATGGCGTTCTGCTGAGACCCCAGTCAATGCCGGGTTAAAGGGAAATAATGACCTTTTCCCACAAAAATGGAGTTATTACTTGAATTCGACGGACGAGACCAAAATATATTGTAAATTCATCACGTTTTGCATACAAGCTTTCCTACCAAAAGATATTTCAAGTTAAAGTTGATAAGCGTTCCACACTTATAATGGTCGGTACTCAGCAAGTACTCGGTAACGAATTCAGTAAATTAGCCTCCCTACGCATGGTTATTTATCATGAAGGTATGCAATATGTTTCCTGTACTCTATATTTTGCGAATATGTCCCAAACTTGTATGAGCAACCAACAAGCATTTGAAAAAAGTGCATTGAAATGGGCAGTTTAGTTTGGCCCCGGACGGCGACCTATTTAGTGTATGCGATTTGTTGAGAGGTAATTCAACGAGAGGTATTCAACGTTAAACAGATTGGTACAAAAGCGCCAGATATCTCGCTTTTCGTTAGCGGAGGGAAAACACCGATCATGAACTCCGAAAGAAGTATATGTACTTGCTTTTTTAATTTGTCCAAACTTCCAACTTTGAATTAGGGAATAATTGTATTTCATTCTTAAATTTAGATCACATCATTTGTATACCATAACGGTAGCCTATTGTATTGTATTGTATAATAACGAACAATCCACACGAATGTGGTTTTTACAGTTCTGAGTCAAAAATGGATACACATGGGATAAGACATGATATAGTAAAACATGCGCACGTATATACACATACGTCCACACCGAAATCGAAATAAAATCAGACATTTGCTGGCAGGAGTCGGCGCTTCAGCTGTCTTTTAAATAAGAAAGCCTAAGAAATTGTTGCAAAAAATATGATTATTTCCGTTTAAATACGTAGTAGGGTAGTACACGGGTGGAATCGTGGGAACAAAGAAAGGCTGGGTGTGGTTGACTAATCGGTTTGACGAAGATGAGAAAAGATAATGTGATAGTTCTTAGGCTTACGTGTGATAGAAGCGTGTGACGTTATTAGCTGTCTGTTGGACAAGCCACTATGCGCAAATAATATGTTACCATTTGCACTGAAGCGCAAACATTCGCAACCAAATGCCCAAGAAAACCACGAATACCTCCCGAACCTCCCACATTGACTACTTAGCCAATAAATTAACGGATAAACACATTTGACTTTGCACACTCTTGTCATGTCTTCGGCAACACGTTTGACACTCGTCTTATCTGCAAATAATAGTTTACCGTGAGTTGAGCTGAACCTGACTGAGCGTCTGCCGTCCCCCTCCGCAGCATGATTAATAGTTTACCGTGAGTTGAGCTGAACCTGTCTGCCGTCCCCCTCCGCAGCATGATTGATAGTTTACCGTGAGTTGAGCTGAACCTGTCTGCCGTCCCCCTCCGCAGCATGATTAATAGTTTACCGTGAGTTGAGCTGAACCTGTCTGCCGTCCCCCTCCGCAGCATGATTGATAGTTTACCGTGAGTTGAGCTGAACCTGTCTGCCGTCCCCCTCCGCAGCATGATTAATAGTTTACCGTGAGTTGAGCTGAACCTGACGGAGCGTCTGCCGTCCCCCTCCGCAGTATGATTAATAGTTTACCGTGAGTTGAGCTGAACCTGTCTGCCGTCCCCCTCCGCAGCATGATTAATAGTTTACCGTGAGTTGAGCTGAACCTGACGGAGCGTCCGCCGTCCCCCTCCGCAGCATGATTAATAGTTTACCGTGAGTTGAGCTGAACCTGTCTGCCGTCCCCCTCCGCAGCATGATTAATAGTTCACCGTGAGTTGAGCTGAACCTGTCTGCCGTCCCCCTCCGCAGCAGGATTGATAGTTTACCGTGAGTTGAGCTGAACCTGTCTGCCGTCCCCCTCCGCAGCATGATTAATAGTTTACCGTGAGTTGAGCTGAACCTGTCTGCCGTCCCCCTCCGCAGCATGATTAATAGTTTACCGTGAGTTGAGCTGAACCTGTCTGCCGTCCCCTCCGCAGCATGATTGATAGTTTACCGTGAGTTGAGCTGAACCTGTCTGCCGTCCCCCTCCGCAGCATGATTGATAGTTTACCGTGAGTTGAGCTGAACCTGTCTGCCGTCCCCCTCCGCAGCATGATTGATAGTTTACCGTGAGTTGAGCTGAACCTGTCTGCCGTCCCCCTCCGCAGCATGATTGATAGTTTACCGTGAGTTGAGCTGAACCTGTCTGCCGTCCCCCTCCGCAGCATGATTGATAGTTTACCGTGAGTTGAGCTGAACCTGTCTGCCGTCCCCCTCCGCAGCATGATTAATAGTTTACCGTGAGTTGAGCTGAACCTGTCTGCCGTCCCCCTCCGCAGCATGATTGATAGTTTACCGTGAGTTGAGCTGAACCTGACTGAGCGTCTGCCGTCCCCCTCCGCAGCATGATTGATAGTTTACCGTGAGTTGAGCTGAACCTGTCTGCCGTCCCCCTCCGCAGTATGATTAATAGTTTACCGTGAGTTGAGCTGAACCTGTCTGCCGTCCCCCTCCGCAGTATGATTAATAGTTTACCGTGAGTTGAGCTGAACCTGACTGAGCGTCTGCCGTCCCCCTCCGCAGTATGATTAATAGTTTACCGTGAGTTGAGCTGAACCTGTCTGCCGTCCCCCTCCGCAGCATGATTGATAGTTTACCGTGAGTTGAGCTGAACCTGTCTGCCGTCCCCCTCCGCAGTATGATTAATAGTTTACCGTGAGTTGAGCTGAACCTGTCTGCCGTCCCCCTCCGCAGCATGATTAATAGTTTACCGTGAGTTGAGCTGAACCTGTCTGCCGTCCCCCTCCGCAGCATGATTAATAGTTTACCGTGAGTTGAGCTGAACCTGTCTGCCGTCCCCCTCCGCAGCATGATTGATAGTTTACCGTGAGTTGAGCTGAACTTGACGGAGTGTCTGCCGTCCCCCTCCGCAGCATGATTGACGCCGTGCATGTGATGACCTATGACCTGCGAGGCAACTGGGCCGGCTTCACTGACGTCCACTCTCCGCTGTACAATCGGACCTTCGACCAGTGGGCCTACGCCAAGCTCAATGTGGTAAGTACGCCGGGTGAGGATGGGTATTGGGTATATTACACTGGGAGAAGTCCTGGCACCGAAGCAGATCCCCAGCTGCCGCAGGTTTATGATAATCACGGTGCTTTAACCTTCGCCCTGGTGGGGCCATTTTGACCCCCTGAGGTTTTTTCGGGAATAGCGGGAAAACGGCGGCGCGCGACGCCGCCAAATTTTGCACAGCTGTTTGGGTATCAATTACCCATATCGTTATTTATTTTTGACCTCAGATCATCTCAGCTCAGGTCACCAGGTCACGTCAAGTGCCCTTACCTCCAAAAATGCTTGTGGTCGTGCCAAAGCCATAGGTTTGGCCGATATATTTCAAACTTACAGGATTTCATAAGTACCTACAATTCGTTTATCTCTGATTTTGTATATCTGTGACCTAAGGTCATGTCAATTTCGTGACCTCAACATTATAAGTCAATGGGAAAATATGCAAATGCTTCCTATTCAGAGAATATGTATTAGATCAGGTCATTGTTTTTCTTCAGAATCATGTTATTTTAGCTCATTCTTGATGACACAGGTGCAATTGTTGCTCGGTGACCTCTGCAAGGTTAGCCGAGATTTTCTGAGGTTACCAGCACTTTTTTGACAATAACTCTTGACAGAATAAAGATAGAGACTTGCGAATGATACCACTGTGTTTGTCAAGACACATCGTCCCATATGCAATATGACTTACCTGGATCGTCACGAAATGACCTGGGCTTTAGGTCAAATTTTGAAGTTGACCTAACCAGGTCACCGTTATTGTGTCGAAGTTTCTTGACGAGACAGACATGATGGTATTAAACTCATTGCTTTATGTTTAGCCGATAAAAAATTATTCACGAACAAAACTTTTGGAAGAAAATGCCATCGTGACTTTTGGTGACCTCTGGAGCCTTAACTATTGACATGAGCTAAAATGTGAGGACATCAACGGCGATTGCATTTTTCATGAGCTTTTGACTGTGTTTTATGTTTGTTCCTAGCTATCATAGTCCCGATATATTTTGGGGTTTCTGGAGCAATGTCCTATGCTTGGGAAATTTGACATTTGATGACCTCTGGTGACCTCAATATTAACCTTATCCCTGAAAATGCCAGTAACTTTGAATGTCCTTGTCGAGAGCTTTCGGACGTTTTTTTCTGCATCTTTCTAGCCCTTTTAGTTCTCGAGTTAGTGGCGGGGGGGGGGGTCAGTTTGACCCCACACCAGGGAGAAGTTGTCTGGCCCACCGGGGCGCGGTAAAAAAAAATGGTGGCCCTAAATCATACTCACCGCCAGTTTGAAGATACATTTCCTGATTTGCGTGTAACGCCTTCAAGTCGGCGATTTTAAGATTCTCCAAGATGCACATGTGCACATTTTCAGTTGCACGCTTTGTTAAAAGTCTCCCGTTGTCTCGAACCTCCACCTGATCTGCCGTTGTCTCGAACTCCGACTTGCCCTATCTCCCAGTGTCTCATTGTCTGATACCTCCTCTCCGCAGAATGACGGTCTGAAGCTGTGGGTCTCGGAGGGCTGCTCACCGGACAAGCTAATCGTGGGCGTGCCCTTCTACGGGCGCACCTTCACCCTGGGCAGCAAGGAGTCGACAGGACTGCGGGCGGGCATCAAAAAGTGGGAAGGCGGCGGAAAGCCGGGCCCGTACACCAACGCCAAGGGCTTCCTGGCCTACTACGAGATCTGTCCGAACGTGGGAGACGGCGGCAACTGGACAAAGAAGTACGACGACGTCGGAGAGTGCCCCTACGCTTACCACGGTACGGTTCGGGGGGGGGGGGGGCGTGGCGAGAAGATGGTGTTATTCGATGTAGGGTTTGTAGTGAAGGAAGTTCGATAGATTACAGAAGATGCTAAAATAGCCAGAAATGGTCAGTTACTGATAAGAAAACAGACGGATCTCAAACTATACTGCGCTGACTGACTTGACATGGTGGCAAGCCAAATAATTGTAGCTTGCTGCATATAACACATTCATTCGGAAATCTTCCTTCATGCATGGAGGAAGATGTTAACATGTTATTTTATATGTTACCGTATAATACTTGTATTAAATGACGTCAAAACTGACCAGTGTCGGCTACCACCTACTGCACGATATTGCATATTGAACGGCTATCTGTTATAATTTTATGCACGGTTTATTGATTCGCACTTCTTGGCGGCTTTCCAGACGACCAATGGGTGGGCTACGAAGATCACGACTCCCTCCAAGTCAAGATGGACTTCATCAAAAAGAGCAAATATGGTGGTGCAATGGTTTGGGCTATTGACATGGACGACTTCCACGGACAATGTGGACCGAAAAACCCTCTTATGGACGTGCTTCACCGCAACATGAAGGACTACAAGGTACTTGATTCTCATCTTACGATCCAATTTTGTTGTGTGCAAGGAGTTCGATTCTACGTTACAAACCAGTATTTAATATTTTTCTCTCTCGTAATTTCCGCCCACATTATTTTACACTCAAGTATTAAATAAGGCGAAAAAGTTGACCAGAACGAAAACTGTATTTCGAGAATCTTCGTCCAATGTTTCTGTTTACGAAAACCTGTTGGGTCACGCGAGAATCCGCATTTCCACTCCAGACAATATGCTTAGACCATTCACGATTTCCAATCACGCATCTCATATGAAATATTCACCCGCAGGTAATGTAGCCCATAAAGCGTCGTAACTACACAGTGTAGTTGTCTCTTCAGGTAGAATAGCCACTCGATTCGTAATTTACCTGCTCGTATGAACACTGTACAGCTTTGATCAGACTGTAACTTCCCGTACCGTTTTTCCCACCAGGTACCGAAGCCGGTCGATTTCAAGCCCAAACCGGTGCTCTCCTGGGAGACCCCCTGGGTGATGCCGGACCCCTACGACATCCCTGGAGTCCCCCAGGCTGGCGCTATAG
Organism: Chirona hameri; assembly: GCA_036785665.1. Lineage (NCBI taxonomy): Eukaryota > Metazoa > Arthropoda > Thecostraca > Balanomorpha > Balanidae > Chirona > Chirona hameri. The sequence goes on along the minus strand of JAXIVJ010012045.1, from coordinate 12,247 downwards.
TCACCGAGGCCACCACCACTTCCACCGCCTCCACCACCACCACCGCCTCCACTACCACCACCGCCTCCACCACCACTACCGCCGCGCCGGGACCGAGCGAAGGAGAAACTCCTCCGCCCCATACCCCTGCGCCCGTGGAGGTCCCTGCTGAGGTGGTGAACCTGCCGGCGTCCTGCTCCTCGGGAGAGTACTTCACTCACACGGACTGCTCCAAGGTAGGTGACGGCGGCTTAGTTAGTGTCGAGTAATTCTCATAGACTGGAAATGGAGAGAGAAACAAAATCGAGTTTTTTTAAAATGTTTTGATCAAATTGGCAGAAAATGAGTCGGATTTTTTTTTTATCTCTCATAAATAAGCGTGCGAGAAAAAAAACGGGAATACAAATGTTTTGACGGAATTTGTATCGACAGTAGAGTGTAAAATGTACGAGTAAACGACACTGTTATGCCATAGGAGTTGGCTGTCCTTGCATAAGACTGAGAGTTACGCTTGATGTATGTAAGCGTAACACGCCACCTACCCATGCCGCGCGCGTTTCAGTACTACTGGTGCGTGCACGGTGAACCGCAGCTGAGCGGCTGTGCTGTCGGTCTGATGTTCCACTTCGCCACCAAGATGTGCACATGGCCCGAGGCCGTCGGTGCTCAGCCTCACTGCAGTGCCAAGTAAGATGGATTGGGCAGAAGGGGCTGACTGGGCTAATTCAGGCAGCAGGAGCTGAAAACGGCCTCTGGCCACTGCACGTACTGCACGGTTTTGTTGAATGGTTTGGAGTTGCTTGGAGGTTTTGGCGAAGGAACGTTTTAGAGGGAGAAATAATGTTGCTATTACATGAATGAATGAGCGTAATTAATCATTATGATGGCATTGCCATAGAACCTCAGGTTTTGAATGTGTCTTGGGAAGCTTTGGTTGGGGCCCTAGTATAATGTTAATTGACAATATCTTGTAGAACAAGAGCAGCGAACACCAATAACGACTATATGAGAGATCCCAACTCTAGGACCCTTATAAATTGCCTTCATGGGCCCTCTGACCCCTGTGTCCCTCCGACACCCCCTCTGACTCGCCCCCCCCCCCGCGGCAGGTCCATCCCGTCCAACTCAGAGTACGTTCGCGGGAAGTTTGCGCCGTCGTACTCCAGGGATCCGTTCTACAACCGCGACGTGGCCGTGCTACGCATTCTGCAGGACTACCCGGCCCCGGCCAGCGTGGACGAAAAGAACTTCCGCCGCTTCTGAGCGCCAGCAGTGCAGTGTCACGCCCGGGAGAGTATGCTTAATACCTCCCACCGTCGCCGTACTATTTTCTGCCTTGTTGTTGGTGAGCCATGACGCGTTCTGAGCCAGAGACGCGTGGTGAGCCATGACGCGTTCTGAGCCAGAGACGCGTGGTGAGCCATGACGCGTTCTGAGCCAGAGACGAGTGGTGAGCCATGACGCGTTCTGAGCCAGAGACGCGTGGTGAGCCATGACGCGTTCTGAGCCAGAGACGCGTGGTGAGCCATGACGCGTTCTGAGCCAGAGACGAGTGGTGAGCCATGACGCGTTCTGAGCCAGAGACGCGTGGTGAGCCATGACGCGTTCTGAGCCAGAGACGCGTGGTGAGCCATGACGCGTTCTGAGCCAGAGACGCGTGGTGAGCCATGACGCGTTCTGAGCCAGAGACGCGTGGTGAGCCATGACGCGTTCTGAGCCAGAGACGCGTGGTGAGCCATGACGCGTTCTGAGCCAGAGACGCGAGTTATGAGTCCTGCCGTGTATGAGTCGATGAGTCGTGAGTCGTGAGTCGTGAGTTGTGGTGTGAACCTTTCCCATTGGTGCTGGCGTAATTGTTAGAGGCATTTTGTTGTTAATAGTGGTGTTGATTTGAAACAAAGACGTCGGATGCAAACGCCGATATGACATTGACTCGTACATCCCAAGTACTGCCCGTTCCCTTGACTAAGTTCCCTGCCGGTTCCCTTGACTAAGACTTAGTTCCCTGACTGTTCCCTTGACTAAGACTTGGTTCCCTGACTGACTTGCAATGTCAACGACTGACTGTTGAAGAAACGCGAGTGCAGATGACTTTAGGATTCTGAAGTGTATCGTTATTTATCGCAGTGCAATGCTGGCAATACATTATGGAGAAGATGGGAATGACTTTTATCGTTTGTATGTATTACAATGACTAAACTTTCAACATAGACCAAGGCTTTGTTAAAATATTTACACATTGGGTGCGAGATACTTTTTCAGTGATGACAATTTACATATGAAGATTGCGCATACCACACGATATTCGAACATAACTAAAAGAACGTATGGAATTGGACGCTTGTTAATATTTATTTTCCATTTGTTTTGGCCAAAGAATATACATTAGCCTACAGCCTACAAAACGCGAAACATGGAGCTGCTCGATATTTAAACTTCGTTCCCCGCCAATTGCAAACGCATAGGGCGGACCGGGGCAGCGCGCACCCCTTAATGTTTGGATGAACTATACTGTTATGTTTGGGCGAGATCGGGCAAATAATGCTAATGAAAGGAACCGTTAATGAATTCTTCTAATACAAATGCACGTTCAACCACAAATAAATGTATTTACTGAGAAAATACGTAGGTAAAATTTAAGTGATGCAGATTGGGCGCTTTGCCCCGACCCCGGGGCAAAGTGCCTCCTGCCTTGGGGCAAAACGCTTCCTGTGCATTTCTGGTTGGGGTTAACCGCCGCTTTCATAATTAAATAATTAAACAAATGCACAATGTGATTATTTAGTGATTTTGGACATTTTTGCACTTCCATGTGTTCTACCAGACCCTTTCATCTGTAAGCAATCCGAATATTACCTATTTGACCAACAATAGGTAACCCCAAGCCCCTCACCCTAGCTTGAGCCAGGCTGAATTTCCTGAGGATGCACATACATTTCTGAGGGTGCCCACCATTAGCAAATATGTATCAACCCAGTCTGAGCATGAATACAATATTTTATCTGAGCATTTAGTGTCCTGATAAGTAGTACCTAGTAGGTAGTACCTAATTCATATGCGTGCAAAGGGTTCAAATTGTGTTCAATTACTTTCATTTTACTACAAAAAGTACTATACCTAGCTAACTACTGGTACTGGAGGTGCCCCAGCTAAAGTCAGAGGGTGCACAGATCTCACAGATTGCACGCACAGGCAGCCAGGGTACCCACCTGGCGTACCTACCTTGAAAATAGACTGGATATTTGGTGATAAATGAAGAGTAGGTAGGAAGACGGATGCCTGATCCCGTGTTGGTATTTGCTCAAAATTATTTTGTTTTAGTATAATCATACACTGATGAATGCAAAGCTTTTAAGTAGGGTAAATGTCCAATCTTCAAACACATCCTAACCTCTAGACTTTTCATGCTATCAGAATGCAGACGATATTGACGCGCAGTGCTGTAGTGCGTCGGTATTGTTTACATTTTGATAGCATGAAAAGTCTGAGGATAGGATGTGTACGCGGTTATGCCAGTTGACCCTACCTAATTAGAACAAAAATGGAAATTGAAGCATATAACTTATATATTCATTGATATTTTAGCTAATGAGGAAATATCATTTGGAATAAGATGTGATGTATCATGTTACGTAATAGGGCACCTAAGGTCCAATCTCTAATTATGTCAAAATACCACTCATGTTATTGGTGTTCAGGAGTTTTCACCTGACTGGATATTAGACCTTTACTTACCCAATGACCCAATGTGTTTTCAGGCTGAGACAAACTTTCACTGCACATGACATGTCCTGTTGTTAACAGAATGCTAAAACTGCCAAAATATTGAGCCCTTGTATTTATCAGTGTAGGCTTGAACAATGAGTATATATCTATAGGTACATTTCAGTTCATGCTTTGCCATGCAAAATGTTGAATTGCATATTGATAGAGTGATGAGAGGTCAGTCATCCTATGGCTATTTGCATTGTTATCCCTTCCAAATTGTAATGTTTTCTTAGCCACTAAGTTTCAGCATGCAAACATGAAGATTGAAGATGTTATTCCTGTGAGAGGTAATATTCACATCCTATTGTTTTTAACAAGGTATCATTGTCTTCTAAGTCAGACAAACTCAATTTTGTTTTTGATTTTTTAGACCAATTTAGGTTGTAAAAAATTAACAAACCTATATATCAGTCGACTTCGCTTGCGCTTGAGCTGAAGAACATTCTGGTATTTTATTTTTATTTTTTATTTTAACTCAAACTTGTTATTTCGGGTGACCTTGGGTGACCTTGAAAAAATTGAAATTATTTATTTTTGTGATTTTTTCCCTTTTACAATTGACCTCAGGGTGTCATCTGATAGTGTGCAAAAAAATGGCGGATAGGTGTTTTCTATAAATGTCATTATTTTCCGTCCAAGCAATAGCTCTCGCCCTGGTGAGGGGAGTCATTTTGACCCCCTCTTAGGTTTGTCGCAAATAGCGAGAAAACAGCGGTGTGTAGCGCCGCCAAATATGGCACAGCTATTTGGGCATCAATTACCCACATTTTGTAAAAGTTTTAACTTCAGGTAATCACAGATCAGGTCACCAGGTCACGTCAAGTGATCTTACCTCCAAAAATGTTTGTGGTCGTGTCAAAGCCACAGTGTTTGTCCGAGAGCTTTGAAACTTGCAGGATTTCATAAGGTCACAAGTATCTACAATTAATTTATCTCTGATTTTGTTGTATCAGTGACCTAAGGTCAGGTCAATTTCGTGACCTCCCATTATACGTCAATGGGAAATATCAAATGCTTACTATTCAGAGATATGCTTTTGATCAGGCCAATTCCTTCAGAATGATGTTATTTTAGCTCATTATTGATGAACCAGATGCAATTGTTGATCTGTGACCTCTGCAAGGTCAGCTGAGGTGATCTCGGGTCACCAGCACTGTTTTGTCAATAACTATTGATATAATAAATATATATAGAAGTGCGAATAACACCACTGTGTTTGTCTCGTCGAGTCGCGTCGCCCCATGCGCAACATGTCCTACCTGGGTCACCAAACGACCTTGACCGGAGGTCAAATTTTTGCAGTTGACCTAATCAGGGCACCAGTAATATGTTTCGAAGCGCGTTGGCAAGGCAAAAACGTTGGTATTAAAATTACCGCTATATGTCTAACCAATACAAAAATATGTATTAACCCTCACCCTATGGGGGGGAGGGGGCCTGCTGATAGGCCCCATGAGGTTTTTCTTGAATAACTTTTTACACATGCGGCGCATCTTGCTGACATTTTCAGTAGCTGACTTTACAACAATTATACGTATGCTGTAAAATTTCATTCAAATTGTTTAAGTAGTTTTGGAGATAATCATGTTTTGATGACGTCATGTTGGTGAAGAAAGATAAATATTTGAAAAATCATAGAAAACAAAGTTTTAAAGAAAATTGCAAACGCAATGAAAAAAAGCTACAAAATAGCATTTTCTTTAAAAAGGCAACCTCGGATTTTCACATTTTTGGGTTTGGACCCCTAAAATGGGGAAAACTGCTCTTTTTGGGGAAAAATGACCACAAAATCAAAATTTTCAAAGATGTTAGAAAAACCGGACTACATGTCAGAGAACTGAGTATGGACAATGCCCAAACCAAATATCAAAGCAATATCTCTATTTTTGACTGAGTGATGGCTCTCTAAGTGTGAGAAACTCATGACGTCATTTTCGAAATAACTTGTTTTTACTTTTTTTACAAGATAGGAACAAATCATTACCTTTTCTGTATTTCTGAGATAAAACTGGCCAAGGAACATGCCTTTTTATTTACATGTATCAATTTATAATTTTTAGGTTTTCTGACAGACCAAATCGCTGTTCTGGACGTGGTCGATCCGAGGTCATTCACTTGACCTGGAAGGTCACCCGTTGACCTGGAATCTTAGAACCGCATACTGTTAGATTCCTCTCGTGACAGACAACATGCTGGTTCTTACCGCATTGCTCTAATTTGCTTGTTTCGGAAGTTAACAGGGAGGCCTGTCAGCCTCCCCCCCCGTAGGGCGAAGGTGAAAAAGCTCCCGTAGGGCGAGCGTTAAAACCTTTTTGGGGAAACAATGCCCTCGTGACCTTTGGTGACCTCTGGGGCCTCAACTATTGACCAGAGCTTAAACTTTTGGACACCTACGGTAATTTAATTTTGCATAAGCTTTCGGTTACTTTTTTCCGTTTGTTCCTAGCTATCATAGTTCCCGAAATATTTGGGGGTTTCTGGAGCAAAGTCCTATACATGGAAAATTTGACTTTGAGGACATCTGGTGACCTCAATAGTGAGTTGAGTCAAATCATACCCGAAGTAACCTCGAATGGCATTGTCAAGAGCTTTCAAAAACAAATGTCTCGCGTCTTTATAGCCCTTTTAGTTTTTGAGCTAGAGGGGGGGGGGTCATTTTGACCCCCACCAGGGCGAAGTTGTTTCAGAGGCACACTGAGATTTGGCTCAGCTCAATATTGAGGTCACCAGAGGTCATTAAAGGTCAAAAAGACTCGACGAGACAAACACAGTGGTGTCATTTGCACGTCTAATATATGTATTATATCAATAGTTATTGGAAAAAAGTGTTGGTGACCTGAGATGACCTCATCTGACCTTGCAGAGGTCACAGAGCAGCAATTCCATCTGGGTCATCCATAATGAGATAAAATAACATTATTCTGGAAGAATTGGCCTGATCCAATGCATATTCTCTGAATAGGAAGCATTTGTATATTTCCCATTGACTTATACTGGGGAGGTCACGAAATTGACCTGACTTTCGGTCACTGATACAAACAAATCCGAGATAAATTAATTGTAGGTACTTATGACCTTATAAAATCCTGCACGTTTCAAAGCTCTCGGACAAACACTGTGGCTTTGGCACGCCCATGGCGGCTCTTCCCCTATAGTGCCGCCGTGTCCTGGAACGCGCTGCCGCGGCATGTGACGGACTCTGCGTCCCGGCTGCAATTGCGACAGCTCTTTTCGAAATGACCTACAATGTGCCGTGTATAATGTGCCGTGTATAATGTGCCGTGTATATATCTTATTTCGTGTATGTGTTGTGATTACCTGCATGTATTGACTGGGCCGTAATAGCCACTTGTGGACAAGCCCTTAACCCTATTTGTAACAGGCTCCTGGCTACCCCTATTTGTAACAGGGGGGGGGGGCGGATTCCGCCCCCCCCCCCAGAGATCTCGAGATCTACCCGTCCGATTTTCAAAAATGAAACTGTTTGGTTCCCCTCAACACGATCTACATTTATAAATAATAATAAAAATATAAATTTTGGATAGGGGGGCAACAGGGGGGCAAAAACTACAAATTTTAGTGGTATTTTTGATCCAACATAGCTCTCATGTTTATCGACCGATTTTAACACAACTAATAGGAATCGATAGAGATTGAATTTGAAATTGATATATGACGGTGACGTTTGAAAATTCAAAAATCATAGGCGTGTGCAGGTCACTCAATATGGGGGTGAAGTAAATGCGTAATAAAACCATTTTTTATGTTTTTTTAAAGAAATGAAATGGTATGTGATTGATGAGACATTAGGAAAAACAGTTATAAATCATATTTTTTGCCATAGGCGGTACCAGGTTAGTGAAAAAGGGGGTAAAATTGGGAAAAAGTATTAACCGCAGACAAGTTGCTACCCAGCACTATAAATATGTTACTGATCGTAGATAGTTCCTTTTTGCATGTTGTACTTCATCATAGGCGTATCCAGGATCCAAACTGGAGCGGCGCAAGACCTTTTGATAAGTATATTATCCGCTATTATGATACTAAATAGTCAACAGTGACTATTTCACCTACAACTTCAATTAACATTGCTTACCCCCCTTTTTACCCTACCTGGACTCGGCTATTATCTTATAATCGTTCGTAGAGTAGCCTGTGGTGCGTGTTTCATCCGAAAACTGCAGTATGTTATGTCATTGTACGCCCATGCCTCTTAGTTTCCTTGCAATAATATGACCCCCTTTCTTCCATTCCTGAGCGCGCCTCTGCAAAAAAATGACTTTATTCCCTTTTCTGGTCTCATATGTGCATATATTATTATAAGCTAAACGTATATTGCGCCGTTATCGCTGGCATATCGTCATCACCATGCCAGTCACCCCCTTTTCCTGTTCCTGAACACGCCCCTGAAACTATATGTAATAAATTATGCAAATAATGGAAGCAGAAGCTATCTTTTACATCTTGATAGCTATAAATTCCCCTTACATTGCTCTATTGGCTTCCCGCCAAGCATTGAATACTTCCTGGAAACCCCCCCCCCCCCCTTTTCAAGCCACTGAAATACAGCTCTGCCATGCAATTTTTATGATATTTCATTAACATCAACTAATTTGCACTTGTTGCAATCACCGTAAGCCGATGTAATTCCTTCATACTTGAGTTAGTTAGGAAGAAACCGTGAAGATAGCATTTCCGTATTATCGCCAAATGTCGCCGCCAAACCCTCCCAAAACCATGCCCTGAAACCGCCTCTGTTCAGTTTAAGAACTCAAAATTTGGACTCTAAAAGCGGAATTCAATTCCAGGAAAAGTCCTAAAATTTCATGGGCCTGCTCCCAGCTGTTCTGGAGATATCTGCGAAAAACATGAGGGGGGGGGGCGGAATCCGCCCCCCCCCCCCCCCTGTTACAAATAGGGTAATAAATGAACAATGACCACAAACATTTTTGGAGGTAAGGTCACTTGACGTGACCTGATGACCTGACCTGTGAAGACCTGAAGTTAAAACTTTCACAAAATGTTGGTAACTGATGCCCCAATACCTGTGCTATATTTGGTGGCGCTGCACGCCGCCGTTTTCTCGCTATTCGCGAAAAACCTAAGAGGGGGTCAAAATGACTCCTCACCAGGGCGAGGGCTATTGCTTGGACGGAAAATAATGGCATTTAAAGAAAACACCTATCCGCCATTTTTTGCACTCTACCGGATGACACCCAGAGGTCAATTTCAAAAAAGGGAAAAATGCCCTTTTGTCAAGGTCACGCAAGGTCACCCAAGGTCACTCGAAATATCAAGTTTGAGTTACACGAAAACATAAATAAAAATGACCTGAATGTTATTCACCTCAAGCGGAGTCGAATGATATATAGGTGTGTTAACCCGCGCCGTGCCGGTGCTCGGCGCTGTGCCGGGGGGGGGGGGCGTTTCGACGCTCCCTCTAACTCGGTTTATATGGGACGTAGACAAAAACAAAAGGCACCGTTCGAAAGCTCGTCAGAATGCATTTTGAAATTGTTTCAGGCAATTTTTTCTCTCAGGTCAATATTGAGGTCACCAGAGATCAAGGATCAGATTTTCAAGTTTTAGGACTTCGCTCCAGACATTTCCAGATAGCACAGGCACTATGATAGATAGGAACAAACAACAACAAAAAACAATGGAAATCTCTTGAAAAATGCAAACGACAAAGTGGCCTCACATTTGAGCTCAGATGAACAGTTTAGGCTCCAGAGCTCATTAAATGTCAAAAGGGCTATTTTTTTAGCAAAACAGTTTCCACAAATATATGTTTACCTAACAAAGATAGGGCAATAATTTTAACGCCATCGTGTTTGTCTCGTCAAGGCACTTCGTATCATTTGCATAATGACCAGGTTAAGTGCTTGTTAAGTGCTTGTTCAAACTCTAAAGAATCCGGAAAAACTGGCGAAAACACTTCTACGAATCGAATTTCTAACTGCCTGTCGACGAAGCAAGGTCAGTCCACGTTTCATAGAAGACGCTCTTAGGCCTATGAACAAGATTTTCCGCGACAATCATTCAGTTCAGTCAAAATGTAGAAGGCTTTCTAGTTCTCTTCTAAACGAGGCTATATCAGAAACGTACAAGACAAAAGCCTATCTTATCAGACAAAAGGATCGGCTTGCATCAACGGTCGCTGATTTTCTTGATGAAGGTAGATTGGCGTACATCTATGCTACATGTGAGCGTATCTTTGATGCTACTATTCGTGAGAACCGACCACGATTATTGGAGAAGTTTCATTCACGTCTGAGCGAGACAGCACGTATCCATCCGGATGAAGGCGAGGGAGCCGTGCCTAAACCAAAAAAGGTCAATAATTTGTCTTCTCTTGAACTCGACAATAAGGGCCTTCAGCTGCTTTCGAAGGGACCGAACTTCGCTTTGACTCAAAAGATTTCGAAGACCGTTTTACTGGAAGCTGAAAAAGGAGTGGAACGTCTCGCATACGCCAAAAGGTGGAAGGACACCATAGCAAGATCGCGTGCACCGGCCGGCAATCGAGATGCGGTTATGGACGACGGGCCGTCGGTACCGGCCTCAACGCACGCGGGACACGTCGACGCCGGGCCATCGGCTCTGGCAGCGCCGGCGCCTGGAGCTGCCGGAGACGATGGAGCGTCGGCAGGGACGGAGACACCCCGCAACGGAGCGTCGGAGGACCGTGGGCCGACGACCTCGGCGGCTGCGACCGGAGTAGCAGGCATCGACACCGGAGGGGCGTCGGAGGCGACGACTACAGCTCAGCGGGCTTCTACACAGTCGGGTTTGTCGTTTAGGTTTGCCGATACTGATAAAAGATTTCCACCTCCCAGTAATGTTGACGTTGAGTTGAGTTTAAAAAAGCTGAAGGAAGAGATTGTCAAGACGATAAAAATCACAATGTTGTTAATAACAATGTATCGGACGATGAACGTCAATTTATCAAGGCGTTACAGAAAAACGATGACGTAGTTATAAAACAAAGTGACAAATGTAAGGGGTTTGTTATCATGGATAAAAGTACGTATTTAGACAAAGCTCAGGACATTTTAGGAGATGGCAGGAACTATAACAAACTGGATAAGAATCCCGTTCCTAAGGTAGAAGCTAAAACTAAACGTATCTTTAAGTCGGTGTCTAAAGATAAGTTGCCAGAAAGGACCATTAGGGAGCTAACTCCAAACCATAGCCGAACACCGGTTTTCTACAGTCTGCCTAAGGATCATAAACCATCAGTTCCCCTCAGGCCAGTGATCTCTGGATGTGATGGACCAACTAAAAAGGCGTCGTGTCTCCTGGAGCGCATTTTAAAACAGCTTTTGAAATTCGTACCAACCCACTTGTGGAACACTCAGGATTTTTTAAACAGAATCCACTCTCATACAGAAAGGCATGGTATCCCCGAAGGAGCTATCTTTTTCAGCATAGACGTTGTAAATCTGTATGGTAGTATTCCGGTAGCGGAGGCAATAGAAGCAGTGATCGAAAAACTGAGAACGCATCTCCAGGAAGTGGACACATTCGGACTAACACCAGAGGATGTGAGAATTCTCCTGGATCAGTGTCTTAATGAAAATGTGTTTAGTTTCAATGAGCAGTACTATCGCCAGAAACTTGGGATCGCCATGGGCAATCCTTGCGCGCCTCCAATAGCCATACTCTTTTTAGACAGACTTGAACGACAGACTCTGGAGAATATCTCGCAGAAACCAAAATTCTTAGTGAGATACATTGACGACTACGCAGGCCTTTGGACACATGGGGAGCAATATTTACTAGAGTTTCTTGCTTACATGAACACAGTGCATGACACTGTAAAATTTACCATCGAACATTCGGGAGAGGGGACGGGGGTACCGTTCTTGGACACACTAGTCACCATCGAGACACATCACGATTGTACAACGATAGAAACTGAACTGTACATCAAACCAACTAATTCCGGCATCATACTCCATTATCAGTCAGCGCATCCTACACTGACAAAACACAACATGGCTAGGAGTCAATTTTGTCGTGCGATAAAGAACTCTTCTAGTGTTAGCAAGGAGAACATAAGCATAGAGAAGATTTGGGCTTTACTTTTGGAAAATGGGTATCCCAGACACATTCTCTCTAGGCTGCTGGGGGAGGCACGACGGCCGAGGAGAGAACCGACCGGTGCACGTAAACGCAAAAGTGTACAATCTGATGGATTTGTATGTTTGCCTTACGTGGATGAGCAGCTCTTGTGCAAAATTAAGAACAAGGTAAAAAAGTCAGGTCTGGACATCAGGGTGGCATGGCAGAATAAGGACAAACTGAAAACTATGTTAGTGAGATCTTCTCTTTGCAAACCCAAATGCCCAGGGGGTCAAAGATGCCATACATGTAAGACAGGATTTACGGGGGATTGCACACAGAAGAATGTGGTCTATGAAATCAGGTGTCAGATCTGTCAGAGGAATAGCCCGGATGGTATTTATATCGGAGAAACTAAACGACCATTACGTCT
>JAXIVJ010012044.1:0-41573 GCA_036785665.1 Chirona hameri | reverse complement strand
ATTTGACCATTTATTACCAAAGAGACAGGTATTAGGTATTGACTGCATTCTATAATGTAGGATATTTAACAAGATGTTCGACGTGAAAAGAAAGTGGTTTGACATAACACGTACATGAACGTAAACGTATACAAAATCAGGTTGGCTTCTTACCTGTTCTGGCTTCTTCTCAAAGTCGGAAGCGAGACGCAGGACGACGAGGACGAATCCGGAAGCCAGACATCGCTACTGGACACTGAACTGTAAGGTAAAAACATTACATTTTAAACATAATTTATGTCTCAAGACTGAGGGCATCAAGAAAATGAGCACTACAATTTGCATTAACAACTCAAAACGGAGTTCTGTAGAAAGTCGGACAGACGCAGTTATAAATTGAACAACGCTCAGTTCGGTGGATAAGCTTAGTATTCTGATGTGGAAAACGCCAGCAAATCCGAATTTTGTCTTCTTAAAGTCAGGGCTCGGCTGTAGCAAACGACATATGTGCTATAACGCATAATATCGAATCAGTAAGACGCTATTGTTAGCGGTGAACCAGCGTGCGCGAAAGATATATACCTACTTTAGTGTGGCTAGTATCTGGGTTTCATCGTCATGAGATAAAGATTAACCCGCGCGCGCTGCTGGGTCTCTAGATTTTCCACCACCTGCTGGGGGGGGGGGAGGGGGGGGGGTTGAACACCCCCGTGTATCTCGGCTCCTATGGATCGTAGAGAAAGTAAAAATAAAAACGGCGTTCGAAAGCTCGTCAAAAATAATTAAGAAACTACTTCGGCCATTTTTTGACTCAGGTCAAAATTATGGCCTCCAGGGTTAAAAATGTCCATTTTTCTAGTTTTTCGCAAAAGGCGAACATCACTTCAGAAAACCTCCAATATCTCGGGAACTATGATAGCTAGGAGAATTTAAAAATAAAAAACATTTGAAAGCCAATGAAAGTCCCTATCGCAACATTGTCGTCAGATATGACCTCAGGTCAATAGTTAAGGCTCCAGAGGTCACCAAACTTTAAAAATGTTGTTTTTGAGCAAAATCGTTTTTCGCGAATAACTTTTGCAGTTTTGAAGTTATTGCAATAATATGGGTACCATTGTGTTTGTCTCGTCAAGACAAATCGAAACATATGGCCGTGACACAATGACTAACTTCTTTGGAGGTTGAGTTACTTGACCTGACCTGGTGACCTGAGATTAAAATGTGCACAAAAGGTGCGGAAAAGACGTCCAAACAGGTATGCGCGCCGCCTTTTTTGCGCTATCGCAAACAAAAATCAGGGGGGGGTTCAAACACCCTCAAAAAGGCGCGGGTTAAAGGGATTGTACTATGCACACGCAAAAAAAGTAGGTTCACCCCAACAGTTGACTTGTGGGAACGCAACAGGTGATGAAACTGTTTTCACCCATCATGCTCGAACACAATTGGCTCAACGGTTTTCGAGATATAGCAAAGGGGGGAGGGGGCACGTGCAGAATCCCCCACTTCTGGTTTGCGGAAAGTCTCAGCTTATGGGTCCCTAACCGCACACCAAATTTGAACACAATCGGTCCAGCCGTTCCCGAGATACAGAATGTAGGTGTACACATGCACACGTCCAAAGGAATCCCCCCATCCATGACTTGTGGAAAGCTTGCAGCTATTTGGTCCCTAACCACACACCAAATTTCAACACTATCGGCCCAGCCGTCACATAGTTGCAGCAATATAACTATTTTCGACACTCCTCACGCGGCACGTGCCGAAGTAATCACCCACATGAGTCGGTATTGGTCTCACAGGGTAAGGACGATGGGGCTACCCGTCAAAGAAGACCGCTCAGTGTAAATCGGGCGTACCGTTGCAGAAATATGATCTTATCAAAAGCGTCACGGGGCCGGGATGCTCATACTGATTTTACCCCGCTGGGGGGGGGGCAGATTCTGCCCCCCCTGTCTATCTCCCGAACCATAGGCGTAGCGAGACGCGCGGGGCGGCGGTCGAAAGCTCTCGATGAAACGATTTTAAAGCACTTAAACATTTATTAAAAAGGTCAGGTCAAAGTCGAAGGTAAAGAACCCGTGTTATCGGATTATTGGCCGCAGAGACCGGACTTCAAGAGCAGCAAGCCCAAAGTCACACAGCATACTTAAAAATATAATGGGAAGGTACGGTAGTAGTACAGGTCTTTACTAAGCACAGGTCAAGGTCAGGCCATAAAAGGTCACTATATGAAAAATGATGAGAGCCGGCGATACATGTTATACAACCCATTTTACACATAGGATTCGATGGTGACAACCATTTTGCAATTTGACCTCAAGGTCAGGTCAAAAAGGTAAAAAAACGTCCAATTTCAAAATTTTGAACAAAAATAACAATTGTATGATCCAGTTTTGTCCGGCCAATCCGATGGTGTCCTTTATTTTGACGTACGATGTCTAGAACTTCTAAAAATCGGATTGGAAAAAATGACTTTATCACTTAGTTATTGGGGTGATTTGGGGGTAAAAAAATGCGATATATACTTGAAATTTGCCACAGGTATGGTAAAGGCATAGCTCTCTTACATAAATTTAGGTTTTTAATTCGTCAAAAAAACTTTATTGGCACTTTGCCGAACAAAATCGATTTGACGATTTTGGGGGTCAAAATGAAAACAAAATCCAAGATAGCCATTAGTACGTCGTAGTACGTTTCATTCTGCGTGTTCTGACGTTTTTTGTTTGCTATTTGCGTCAAAACCGGATGTTCTACGAGCGTTCAAACATTGTTCACTTTTGGGCCGAAAATGGCGTGTCATGACGTCCCTAAAACGCGATTTTCAACAAAAAATTACATATTTTCTTGAAATTATCAGGGAAGATGTTAAATTGATGCTGTGTAAGGTACGGTAAGTTTCGTGTCGATATCTACCGTCGTCTATGAGTAATAAAGAAAATTCGGGGGGGGGGGGGGGGAGAATGTGCCCCCCCCCCCTCAGCGGGGCGCGGGTTAAACCACAGAGAGTCGTTTCGCGCTCGCTCGTAACAAATGCCACGCAATTCTTTCGGCCAACTTCACAACCACTTTACCAGGCAGCTTCTATGTACCAATAAGATACGCTAAATCGTATCATGTACTGGGGCTTCGAGACCACAATTTCGGATATGGGTTATGGCTACTTAGACCTCGCAAGCAAAGTAAATGCTTACCAAGTTGCAAATCATCCAGATAAATCTGCGCCAGCAACAAACAGGTGAAGATCGCAAGCATACTCACACTGTGTCATCAAATCCATCCGAGGCGCTGATGTCCAATCCACCTGAGGCGCTGTCACTCACAGCTGGACGAAAAGCGGGACTCACCTCAGCCGACGGCTTCACATACCCTGCCAGAATACATGCCTGGGTCAGTTACGGTTCGACCAGCAGCCTTGACTAACTGGCTCATTTTTTAGTGTTTAGCAAGCACAACGTGGCACCAGCTGAGGCAAAGCCAGTACCATACCCATTCGGGCGATCCGGCATATCACTCGCGAAAGTTTCGCGGAGACAACCCACTTCATTGTATGGCACGCACTAAAGCGAAAATAGACGCCCCACACTCCCCTCACCCCCACGCAGCGTTGGATTTCTGGCCGCTTTCTGGTCCCGCTGGTTTAAAGCGTTTCGCCCTCTCGATTGAGTTGCCCCTGTTTCGGCCTGAGCCCATCGGGTCGGCTAATGACCGTGGCACACTGCCAGCGCATACCTAAGCTTAGATGTAAACTTCTTACACAAATGGGCAGTATTTTAGTCTTCAGAATATAACTGAGTCATGATACAAAATATCTAGATCACATCTTTAACCAAGAGTCAAGCTAAATATACCCACACATATAATTGTTCACTCCATGTTATCCTGAACATGGGCAATTAATCTACCAAATTTACATCTCGATTAAGTATGGAAATTAACCTACCAAATTTACATCTCGACGAAGTATGGAAATTAATCTACCAAATGTACATCTCTACGAAGTATGGAATAGCTGCGAGCCTCAACCCATGACGGGAGTAACCCCACACGAGGTTTTACTCGTGTGGGTCTCCGGTAAACGAAAAATCCAACGCTGCCCACATGCGACCAAAGGTAGAACAAGATACATTAATATCAGCTGCAAGTGCGGAAAGCAACGCTTCAGGGCTGGTAATCCTGAATCACGAGATATTCAGATGACGCACGCGACATCGCAACAATAGGAACGGTACTCTGTACTGACCTTCGGAAAGATACAAAAGCACATTGCACATACCTGACCTGGTACGATGCAATCCAAGAGGAGGCGTTCGATGCTCTTTCGGGGGGATGCGACGGTGAGGGGTCTGGGCATCTGCAACACATGATAGCTGCTATGTGTACGCTTTCATTTAGCATTGTAATTACATAGGTGTGAATGAATAAAACGATAAAAACGCCGAAGGTCGCAAGTTACAGGCAATTACACGCTACAGGAGTTGATGACCTTAAAAATCAGGTCAACGTCACGGGTCATAGAGAGTACAGTATCATTTTGTGTTTGGGGGAACGTAAAATTATTATAAGTCAGGTTACCGAAAACTTCGTAGGGATCGGCCGAAAAACGAGAGGTATTTCCGAAAAGCGGAACGGTGTTACATCTCTCCCTCCCCTTCCACTGTGGAGGGTTAAATTAGGTTGATTGCTTTATTGGTTAATGTTTAATGTTCAATTCCTCTTAAAAATGCATACATTCGGTTTTCCCCATGCTACATTTGGTCGTAGCCCGGACATGGCAAGGATGAGCCGGTTTTGCGCGGCGTACTTAGGGCCGCTTTTTTCGCGAGGCCGTTAACCCTATTACTGTAGGCATGACAAATATACGAAACGATCGGGGGGGGGGGGACCGATTCGGCCCCCCCCACCCCTCAGATCTCGGCTCTCATCATAGCTAGAATCGCAAAATTTGGTGGGTGTGTAGGGTCTATGGGGAACTCTATTTGGTAAAATTTGCATGACCTTGGGTCAATATCTTCAAGGTCAAATGACGTCATCAAAGGGCAAAATTGGCAAAATATGAACTTTTCAGGAAACCTTGCCAGTATCTCGGAAACTATGATAGATAGGAGGAATTTGAAAAAAGCAATGGAAAGCCCTTTCAATTCTCTTTCGATATGTTCGCATCAGAATTGACCTCAGGGCCATAGTTTTGGCTGCAGAGGTCATCAAATGTCAACAAACATGTTTTTCAGCAAAACTTGTTTCGTTAATAACTTTTTACCTAATCAATATACGCTGATAATTTTGACACCATCGTGTTTCTCTCGTCAAGGCGGTTCGAAAAATATCAATTTGGTCAATTTCAAAATTTGGCCCCCGGTCAAGGTCAAGGTCAATATGACCTAAGTAGGTCACATTACATATGAAAAGATGCGTCTCGACGAGACAAACACGTTGGCACCGGTTTGGAGTCTCTACGGTCATCCAGTCACGAGTTATTGTCAAAAAGTGCCCGTGACCTTGAATGACCTTTCAAAAGGTCACTGACGAAAAATTGCACCGGGGTCATTGGAAAGGGCCTAAGATGACATGATACTGAAATAATTGGATTGATATAATAAGTTTTATAATGAATGTGATTTTTTCACGATTTATGTATAATGGAAGAACGCGCAATTGACCTGACTTCAGGTCATTAAATATTAAGATATCGACCTGAAATTCGTAATGCATATTCATTGACATGTCCTCTCTTACATATATTCCGTTTTTTGAAACATTTTGAAAATCCAAAAATTATATCATTTTGAAGAAAAAAAATAAGTTGTCACTTTTTTTCTTCTTCAAAAATCAAAATTTTGAAATTTCGAGATAGCCAACGGAAAGAACATTCAATTATATACCGATGTCTGTTTTTTTTTCTAATAGTTTGACTATAAAACAAACTCTCCACAAGTGATTAACCTTGCAAAGTTTTTTCTCTCCAAAACGGCAGAACATGCCCCCCTAAAAACGGTCCTGGACCCCCTCCTATTACAACTTTTTTGACAAAATGTACAACAATCGATGCGCAATGAAACGATGGGAAAAGCCACCAAGTTTGGCGATCCTAGCGTGAATATTGAATGAACTATACACGAAAAGCCTCAGGGGGGGGGGGCGAATCGCCCCCCCCCCCCCCCCCCCCCCCCGACAGTAAAAGGGTTAACGTAAGTAAAGGTCACGGAAGGCAACCGCTGTGCGGTCGAGCGGTTTACTAACCTGCGCTGGTCGGCCGAGCGTTGGCTAAGCAGCTATCATCGCCGGTGGGCCTGGCGGTAGTCACACCTGCCGTCGACGGTGCCGGCTCGGTGGCGCCAGCGCCCAAGGTCCGCTCGTCCAACGACGGCTCCGAGTCCGACGTGACAGCCGGAGTGCCGCCGTGACCGCGACCGGATCGCGACTCATCGCCTGCCGACACATCCGACACGGTCAAATCAACATTCTGACTGCACATGCATGACCTGGCAACGCCTTAACGGACGTTTTTGACAGCCGGCTATAGAAGGTTTGACAGAAATATTTAGCTTTGTGCTAAAACTTCATGTAACACGCTAGGCAAAACCATCCGTTGATATTCTGTATAAAACTGCTATTCCAGTAAAAAAAAAACACGTCAAACGATAAATTATCCACGTCGTACACGAAAAGTACATCTTAACCCGCGCACTGCAGGGGGTCTAAGCCGAACACGAACTGCAGGGGGGGGGGGGATTTCCGCCCCCCCCCCTGAGATCTCGAAAACGGCGCAACGTAGCGACAAGCAGCAAACGGCGATCGATAGCTCGTTACAAGTTCTAGAGAAAATACTAAGGTCATTTTTAGGTGAGGTCAATATTGAGGTCAATATTGAGGTCACCAGAGGTCACCAAAGGTCAAATTGTCACATATTTCGACTAAAGCGAACATCACTTTTGAAAACCTCCATTATCTCGGGAACTATGATAGCTAGAAAGCATTAAAAAAAACGCAGTGGATAGCCAATGAAATTCCCTATCGCATTATTGCAATCAGATTTGACATCAGGTCAATAGTTCAGGCTCCGGAGGTCATCGAAAGTCAAAAATGTTGTTTTTAGCTAAATCGTTTTTGCAAATAACTTTTTGCAGTTTAAAAGTTAGTGAAATAATATGGCTACCATCGTGTTTGTCTCGCCAAGACGAATCGAATCATATATAGGCTAACCCCGAAAGGTCAAATTCAAATTTTGACCTCACGTCAAGGTCACGAAGGTAGGTCATGTTGCATATCAGTCGATGCGTATGGTCAGGGCAAACACAATGGCGCATATCCCATGTCTCTATCTCTATTCTATCCAAAGTGATTGGCAAAAAACTGTTGGTGACCCCAGGTGACCTCAGATGACCTTGCCGGGGGTGACTGGACTACACATGCACTTGGGTCATGAAGAAGGGCCGGAACTAACATTATATTGAAAACATTTGAGTGATCCAAGTCGTAGCCTAGGAATACGAGGCATATAATATTCCCCCATTGACTTATAATGGTGAGGCCACGAAATTGACCTGACCCCAGTTCACCGATATACAAATCCGAGATATATAAGTTTTAGGCAGCCATTCCCTTATGAACAATAAACAGTTTTAAGTCAATCGGATTAAAACTGTGGCTTTGGCGCGACTCCGAACTTTTTCCGAGGTCTGGTCACGTGATGAGGCCTGGTGACCTGACCTGACCTGGGGTAAACATTTGTACAGTGTGCGGAAATGATGTCCGAACAGGTGTGCAAAAAACGGCGGCGCTACGCACCGCCGTTTTTTCGCTAACGCCAAAAAACCTGAGGGGCGTCCAAACGCCCCCCCCCCCCCGGCCCGGCGCGGGTTAAGGTGGGACAGTCCCTTTAACCAGGGGAGCGAAATCAGAGTAAGCAAAGTTGGAGTCGGTTATAGGCCGAAGTAGAAGTAGCTTAAATATTACCAACGCCGACTTCGGTCCAGGGTTATTTAACGTTTATTTCATGTTCAATTCCTCTTAAAAATGCATACATTCGGTTTTCCCCATGCTACATTTGGTCGTAGCCCGGACATGGCAAGGATGAGCCGGTTTTGCGCGGCGTACTTAGGGCCGCTTTTTTCGCGACGCCGTTAAAGGAAATAACCCACCTTCGCATTTTTTTCGAAAACGTTGTCATTAATTTTCACAATACAATTTTGCATCCTGTTTTCAGAAACAGTAATAATTTCGCAAACTAAACAATGGATTTCGCAAAATAACAGAAAGCGTAGAGACGAGTA
Source organism: Chirona hameri (assembly GCA_036785665.1). Classification (NCBI taxonomy): domain Eukaryota; kingdom Metazoa; phylum Arthropoda; class Thecostraca; order Balanomorpha; family Balanidae; genus Chirona; species Chirona hameri. The sequence continues at coordinate 33,324 of JAXIVJ010012044.1, read as the reverse complement.
TGAGAGAACCCGTACATTTATACATACGCATTCCTGGATAATCCCATTGAGGTCCGCAATCGAAGAGGATAATCCCACATTCCCGTGCAAAAATACCCGTTATCTTCGGCTGGAGACTGATTTCAGCTGTAAGGAGACTCGGCTCGGGAGTTTTTCGACACGGGCTACAATATGGCTATCTCAGTTAAAAACCTCATGTTGAAGGTGGGTTATTTCCTTTAACGTAAGTAAAGGTCACGGGAGGCAACCGCTGTGCGGTCGAGCGGTTTACTAACCTGCGCTGGTCGGCCGAGCGTTGGCTAAGCAGCCATCATCGCCGGTGGGCCTGGCGGTAGTCACACCTGCCGTCGACGGTGCCGGCTCGGTGGCGCCAGCGCCCAAGGTCCGCTCGTCCAACGACGGCTCCGAGTCCGACGTGACAGCCGGAGTGCCGCCGTGACCGCGACCGGATCGCGACTCATCGCCTGCCGACACATCCGACATGGTCAAATCAACATTCTGACTGCACATGCATGACCTGGCAACGCCTTACCGGACGATTTTGACAGCCGGCTACAGAAGGTTTGACAGAAATATTTAGCTTTGTGCTAAAACTGCATGTAACACGCTAGGCACAAACCATCCGTTGATATTCTGTATAAAACTGCTATTCCAGTAAAACAAAAAAAAAACACGTCAGAAGATAACTTCTCCACGTCGTACACGAAAAGTATGTCCCATGGCAGCGAAGTCGGAATAGACAAAGTTGGAGTCGGTTATAGGCCTAAGTCGAAGTAGCTTAAATATTACCAACACCGACTTCGGTCCAGGGCTATTTAACGTTTATTTAATGTTCAATTCCTCTTAAAAATGCATACATTCGGTTTTCCCATGCCACATTTTGCCGTAGCCCGGACATGGCAAGGATGAGCCGGTTTTGCGCGGCGTATTTAGGGCCGCTTTTTTCGCGAGGCCGTTAACGTAAGTAAAGGTCACGGGAGGCAACCGCTGTGCGGTCGAGCGGTTTACTAACCTGCGCTAGTCGGCCGAGCGTTGGCTAAGCAGCCATCATCGCCGGTGGGCCTGGCGGTAGTCACACCTGCCGTCGACGGTGCCGGCTCGGTGGCGCCAGCGCCCAAGGTCCGCTCGTCCAACGACGGCTCCGAGTCCGACGTGACAGCCGGAGTGCCGCCGTGACCGCGACCGGATCGCGACTCATCGCCTGCCGACACATCCGACACGGTCAAATCAACATTCTGACTGCACATGCATGACCTGGCAACGCCTTACCGGACGATTTTGACAGCCGGCTATAGAAGGTTTGACAGAAATATTTAGCTTTGTGCTTAAACTTCATGTAACACGCTAGGTACAAACCATCCGTTGATATTCTGTATAAAACTGCTATTCCATTTTAAAAAAAACGTCAAAAGATAACTTCTCCACGTCGTACACGAAAAGTACGTCCCATGGCAGCGAAGTCGGAGTAGGCAAAGTTGGAGTCGGTTATAGGCCGAAGTCGAAGTAGCTTAAATATTACCAACGCCGACTCCGGCCCGGGTATGGAAATGGTAAAGCCTACACACAGAAAAATATTTAGAACCCACAGGGTTCTAGAGCTCGTGCCAAAAATGAGAACCCCATGAGTACTACACATACCATTCATAACGTACTTATTCCGATTTTAGGGTACTTCGTTCACACCCGTGGTCCTAACCTCAGTACTTGGTCAAGTACCTTAATGGTCACCACTACCTATACTTCGCCCAGTATCTAAGCCCACTTAGAAGCCTATGGGTACTAGCAATTGCAGTACCCACCAGAGACCACCAGATCGAGGGAGGTGGAAGGCGCGGCCCTGGCTGAGGGGCGTGGACGTGGAAACGTGGAAATGTCCTTAGGAGAACCCAGGCCTCCTTAGCCGTCTGCCTTATCTGAACTGAAGATTTGCTCTTTCCAGGTCTGATAGGCTGTGGTCTATTGCACTCGTGAAAATCGAATGTCTTTATCCGGTTGTTTACTTGGCCCAGCGTTAAGTACTGTAATTGGATAAACTTGGATAGCACAAGAGACAATGTGTACGGTATTACGCCCTCTATAGAATGTCGTGTGCTACGTCAGGCGGCAGTTTTTCCACCGGGAATCCCGAGTCAATATCACACAGAACTGATCTGGCTTTGACACCAAAATGTACCGCTGAATGTTTTGAGGATTCTGTTGTAGCCTCGGAAACATGGAGAGCATGGGAAGAACGGCTTCGCAATTGGACCTGAGTCTCGCAAAACTGATGCTGCTGCTCTACAGTGTCCGCCAAGCAAAATCGACAACAGAAGCCAGAACTAAATGTTTCCTGGAATCCGCCTATGGCATGAAGAGCAAGGTTGTCACCCAACAAGGAACAAACAGTCCCCCTAAGCTGTGACTTTGTATGATCCACATGCACAACTACCCCTGTCTCACTAAGAACTTCTAAATCGGTGACCAGGTTCTTCAAAATCGAATTCCAACCAAGGGATTTCAAGTGACTTGTTTTACAAAGAGCAACAAGGAAGATTGAGCTGAGTTTTGACCTTAGCTGTGGTGGTACATTCAAAATACTCAAATAGAATGCGGTAAGTTTGTTTTTTGAAACCTTGTTACCGAGGGGATCTACAGTACCGAAGTCATCAACATACAAAACCAGCCGAATTTTGCCAGAACAGTTTCGACCATGATAGTCACCATCCAATAGATCGGAACACTCTTTTGCGTTAGGGAGTCTGTCATTCAAAACAAATTTCAAAATATGTTCGTTGGTCAGCAAATATTTTAGCTGCGTGAGGATTGGAATGTACTGATACGCACACTGTATCCCTTTTGAGGTACAACCAACGGGAACCGTTTGAGGACTGACAAACACTAGCTCTTCGTGGATGTATTTGTCGACTTTGTGTTGAGTTCTAAATTCCTTGACTGCAGCTAAGGTGTTGGAACTGGCAATAACCGATGCAGGATTATTAATGTCAGAACTCAATGGACTCGCATTTAAGCACTCCTGAACAGCCAATCTTGCAATAGTATAAGTAGTGTCAGCAACATAGCTACACAAAGATGAGGGAACATTGTGGACATAGTGCAGGGTACCTAAAAACTTTGCAACCTCATATCTCTGATTGGATGAATCATTAGGCGAATGGAATCGAGCATCCGTTCCAACCCCACCGGAGCAGCTTGACTCTCAGTTCAGATCTGTCTTCTTCATCTTCTTGTTGTGCGAGTTTCTTCTTGGCTGTCAGCAAATGAGTTCTATTCAGGTGTTTCTTCCAATAATAGCCGCTCGCACATTTAGCGTCACATCTTGGACACTTAAACTTCGCCCGTGGATCGTTTTGGCAGTGCCTGTTCAAATGCTTTGCAAAATCTTCTAAACTATTATCCCTATACTTGCATTTCGGATAGTCACATATAAACCAATGCGTATTCTGAAAAATAGCATACCTACCTGTAAACAAGCAAAATAAATGGAGACCAGGAAGGCATTTCATAAAATGTCTTCACCAGCGTAGGAATCTATACTTTTCGGGTAGAAGCTCCAATCCCAACTTTTTAAAGTCCAGCCCCAAGTTAAAAAACAAGATTGCATTAATGAGCACCAGATGCAGCGCTGTAGAACAATAAAGAAGGTATGCTCCTAATTATTGACAAAATCTGTTATAGAAGAAGTCCGCTACAGTTTTCAAATTCAGGATGGCCAATCTTCAAAAAAGTTTCAACACATGATCAGAACTCCTAGCCTCTAGCCAGGGTAACAACATAACAATTAGATATCCCATCGGTTGAACTATAATCAAGCCACAGTGTGTCCATAAAGTAGTGGTGGGGTTTTAAAGACTCTTATTGGAGGAAAAGAGCCACCACACATTTCAATTATATAGGTACTGGTGAGTCCCTATACAACCCTATACATAAACTTTTGTATGCATTCTTTTGTTTCTATATCATTTTCAGTTAATATTTCTTAACCTCACCCAATATGAGAAACCCTGTCCTAACATCACCTAGCAAACCCCAATCTAAACCAATGATGGGTTCAGTTAAGTAGTTATGTTTTCAGTTTGTAGCTCGCCAGCCACACAGTTCATGTGGGCCAGCCCCATACTGCTAATTCTAAAACTTTGTGAACCTGGGAGTGCTGGAGAGGGTTCCGAGTGATTCTGCCAGAACTGTAGTAGTTTATCTTTAATACCTCATTAGATGCAGTTCTCCACCTTTTAAGTTTTTTTTAAATAGAACACAGCCATTGTTCAACCCTGGTAAATTGCTCTCCAAAGCTATCCTATGCTTTTCGGAAGATCCTTTACATATTCATGTTTTTTCCCATCCTGAAAATCCACCTTCAAAAATACCATGTCAAATCATAAGGATCAACATATATGAATATGTAAAGGACTACTTTTCAACGCTACCAACACTTTTCATGCTATTAGTAGCTGTGTTCTTGTACATCTATCCACAATACACATGTTTATGGCCCCAGGCTATAGACTGGTATCTCTACTACCAATGGGGACAGGAACCCTTGGGAGTAGAGATGCCAGTCTGGTGTAAAAAGTTTGCTTGAGTGTGCAGTAGCAGGATTTTTTTTTGCTGGGAAACTTCATGGTCTTACTTATTTTAGTCTTAATATGTAATCAAATAATATTTGGCAATACAAATGTATTTGGATAGAGCATATTAGTTTCAATAAAATTAGCACCTATGCCCGAGGGCTACAAACATGTGTATTGTATATGGATAGACAAAAACATGGCTAGTGTCAACATGGAGCTGCCATATATCCTACTGATGTTACAATGAATAGGAGCTGTGTTCTTTCCCATCCATCCACAATACACATGTTTAGACTCTCAGGCTATAAAGATGCTAATTTTATGGAAACTGATTATTATTTTCTATCCAAAGATATTCTAATGCTAAATATTATTTAATTAAAGACGGAGACTAAAACATGTATAACCATGAAGTTCCCCAGCCAAAAAAGCTTCAAAATGAATTCACTGCGACCACAAACTCAAGCAAATTATATTTACACAAGACGGCATCTCTACTCCTAAAGATTACTATCTCCATAGGTTGTAGAGATGTTAGTCTTCTGCAATTACTTCACTTGGGTTTCTAGTAGTGAAGTCATTTTTCAGCTATTTTTCATGAGGTTTTAAATTTGGGATGATGACGTCATTATTGAGCTATAGACCGCCGCTGATTGGCTGACAACGTGGGATTGGCCGCAAGTGTCTTGTCAGCCAATCAGCGGTGGCACTAGCACTGTCGGATCCAAGGGGGGCAACCAGGTCATGCCCCCCCCCCAAAGCCAGGAAGGGGGGCCAACATGTCTTTTGCTCCCCCCCAAAAAAAACGTTAACAATTTATTGTAAAAATTGACTTTGCAGCAGTCAAAATTCAGCTATCCAGTGAAAAACTGGAAATTTGGGAAAACATGGCTCTTACCATCAAATCTGGGCTTAAAAAGCTCAACTGGATGAGAAAATAGCAGCCAGCAAGCCGCCAGTCGGAATTGAAGCTCGAACAAACGTTTTTTTACATGTAGGAAGAACACTTCATATGGTATCAATTTGGAATCCAATCTACACTATTTCGGCGCAAATGGTTGGCAAAAATGACGCCTTGCTTTTGTGGAAATAACTTTTCGGGACGCGTGACAGCGGTGTGTACAAAGTTCACGTGTGATTTTCATGAAGGTCCCAATGCAGTTGCTGGCACTAGGCCCAAATCATATTTTTTTGACGCGTCAATATTTTGATCCAGCCCAATAGAAATGGTATTGGGGAAAATGACCGATTTAAAAACGGCGATTATGAAGCACTAGAAAACAGTGATGGGATGAATGGCACATGAATCAGTGCATTGTGGCTCATAATACAGTTTCAGCCACCTAGATGTTCAATAATTCTCTTGGAAATTGATGCAATATTGCTTTATAAGTGCATCAATTTTTGTATCCCTTGGCTCACCTGAATATTTTTTTTAAGTCAAATTAAAATCAATGTATCAAAATATTGATGCAGTAACAGCATGGGTGAATAATTTTGTAAACAAAAATACTTTTCCATAATAATTTCATGTAATTACATTACGAAATTCGTTTTATTCACTTGCAAAATATAAACTTGAAAATTTAAAAAGGTTATCCTAAGAAAATGACACAAACATATTTGATGTAATTTGTCGCCACGTGATGGCGTCTCAATCTTTCCCGAAACAAACCCAAAAAAACTTACGTAAACAGTTTGAGTTGTGACCAAGGTGGATGGAGTAAACAGTTGTGCATCAGATGGTGTGATTATTTTTGTAGACTGACCATTTTCCATGGGGACTTGGTGTTTTTAGTGAAATGTTGTCAATAATTGTGTCAATTTTTGTTATCCTTAAAGGAAATAGTTCACCTTTGAAAATTTGCCCAAACACGATTTGATTATACTTTTTAATACAATTTCTTTTTATATTGTCAAAAATGGCCTTATATATCGCGCCGATTCAGGACAGAAGGCCGTAAATTATTATTGTTTATCAAAACTATATGCATACTCTCTGAGTCAGAGTCCTGACGTTACGCGAATGTAAAAAAATGCCTCAGCCAATCAGATTCGAAAGTAGTAGCGTAAGGATAGGCTCGTATTAGAGATATGCCAACCGGCGGTTCGCTTGCTAGCACCAGCTGCAAGCTGATTGGCTGATGGTATAGCCTCTGCCCGGGCTAGATCCAGCACCACATTCTTTCGCCAGCACCGAATTCCTTCGCCAAAAAATCAAATATATTCGGCTGGTCTTTTCAGTCAAGAAAACTTGCAGATAGGGGTTTCCCAACACGGGCTACAAAACAGCTATCTCAGTTTAAAACTAATGTTGAAGGTGAACTATTTCCTTTAAAGGGAATAGGTCACCTTGAAAGTTGTCTTGAAGTTCAACCATTAGGTGCATCTTGAGCTCAAAACTATGAATATCACTTTGGTTTGGACAACTGATGGATATATGTGGAGAAAGAAGTAAGTTTCTCTTTCTATTTCACGAGACATCGTACGATAGCAGCTGGCGTTCTGGCTCCGCCCCGCTCCGCCTGACGCCAAGTACAGTCTCTGATAAGGGGCCGCCGCGCCGCCCGGGCGGCTGAGCGGATATTAACGAGGCGTCGTGACCAGAGACTACGTGCCAGAGAGTGTACCTGCCTCTGGCCGCGCGGCGGCGAGCGTTCATTCCCAAATCGTGGCCAGGAACAGCGGGATTGAAATCGGGCCCACTAGTCCTGTGTCGAAATTACTTAACGTAGAGAGGTAATTCTTTCACCACAAACCATTTTTAGATCTGCTCTACAAATCTGCTATCTCAGTCCAAAACCCCATGTTAAAGGTGAACTATTCCCTTTAAGTACAGTGCCTAATACCTATGACAAGCTCCGCCCACTTCGCATAAAAAAATTGACGCGTCAATAACTTGATTTTTTGGACCTAGTGCCCACAACTGAATGGCAATTGTGCAATCAAATTAAAACAAACTATAGGTAGGTACCTAGGTTGAGATAGATATTTCTAGCTCAAACCTGTCAGAAGTATCTGCCCCTCCCGGATTGTCTCAATAACCTGAAAACTATGATAGATATCAACGTGAGACTTTCAGTACCTTATCCTGCATCAAGTCTAAGTCTTTTCACTAACCCTCAATGAAATTGATGTAGTATTTTGGGAGATAATGACGTTTTAATGACGCCAAGTCATGCCATTTTTGGTGGAAAAACGATAAATGTTTGGAAAATCGTAGAAAATCGAGTTTTGGAGCAAATTGCAAATACAAAACGTCACAAGCAAGTAAATTACATTTTCTTCAAAATGGCTATCTCAGATTTTTCCCGAAATTTTGGGTTTTTGAACCCCAAAAATTAAATAAACGGATTTTTTTTGTGTGTGAATTTGAAGTGAATTTCTTAAGCTCGAATACCAAAATAAGGTGACCGGCCCAAATCCGGAGAATACAATGTGGGTACCTTTTTGCCACAAAAAGTTCCCCCCCAAAAAAAACGACGGCTGGATCCGCCAGTGGGCACTAGCCTAGACCCCATTTTGCAAATGGGAAATTAAATTGCTTAAAAAGTTTTGTGGAAAATGACCTTAGTATTTTCTACATTTAAATAACAGCCAAAAATAATGGCTATCTCAGTTCAAAACCAATACAAAGGTGAAGTATTCCCTTTAAGATCCTCCACCAAACCAGCTTCATTTGAGAGTCCAGCACACTTGGAGTGTTCCCATGACGAAAGCGAGTAGGCTCTTCAACATGTTGGATCAATAGGCTCTCTTGTGTTGCAAGTAAGAACGCGTTTGAATGGTGACTCGCTCCCCCCTGGACATACTGCTGGACCAGTCCAACTCAGGGTAAGTTGAAATCCCCAAGCAGTAGTAGATAATGATTGGTTTCAGCAACACCCTTCATTATCATACATATATCTCTTGTAGATTCTGGACCATTTACTGATGGACTACCATATATACCCACAAGTATTTTTTTTAGCATTCTCTAGCTTAATGGCAATACCCACTGCTTCTGTAACAGTAGTGTTGACCTCTATCTGTTCAACATTACAAACATCTTCAGAAACATATTATACTGCAATGCCAACAAGACACTGGCCAATAGAGCTATTCACCCATGACGTCACTGATTGGAAGTGGTTCCAACAGCTGACTGTGCTAATGTTAAAGGCCATAGGGAAGATTTTCTTATCTAGATTGTGGGAGAATGGCATTTGATTATGTGATGACAAGTTGTTTAATGGGTAAGGTGGATTTTCCCTCATTTTTCCCACCTAACAGTTAAACTAATTTTTTCAATGACAAGCCACCTTGGAATTAGGTATGAGTAGTTATCAGTTCACCTTAACACAATCACATGCCTCCAATGACGTACAAATGACTTTCCCCTTGTTCAATCAAATTTGGTAAACCTTGAAAAAATGTCTTATGGAAACAAATGTGACAAAAGACAACCTAAAGTGCATAAAAATGTACAAATATTGAGGTTACTCGTCACCTAACACCATAATATGAACTGAAATCGGCGCCACCAAAACCAAAAGCTCACATTGCTTACGTTTTTGTGAATGTAACACCTACACCATGACCGCCTCTTAATATTTATACGTCAATTGTGACGTTGCCTGTTTTTACTGAATGCATGTTTTGAGTGATAAAAATGAGGAAAAATCAAAATTACCCATAAAACAAGTTTCATCACATAATTGAATGCCATTCTCCCACAATATAGGTAAGAAAATCTTCCCTATGGGCTTTAACATTAGCGCAGTCAGCTGTTGGAACCACTTTCCCCCAGTGACGGCAGAGTGAACAGCTCTATGGTTCACTCTATCATGGCAGAATGACGCATCTGACACAAGGTAAGGTAAGATGCCGGCCAATGGTTCACTATCACTGCAGAATGGCGCATCTGGCACAATACAAATACATATGTGGACACAATTTGACGTATGTCAACTTCCTAATGTGAATTGGGCATCATGTTCAACATTGTCAGTAGCACAAAAGTTTGGTAATACAACATGTTTGACTTCAGAGGGCCATGGCCCCTTAACAAGAAAGGCTCTGAAATCTGATTTCGCCCTTCCAAGATGTTTTGGTTTTGGCAGAAGTTTTTGACATGTCTACAACATTGTATGGAAAGAATTAACTTCATTTGGATAATCTGGCCCTCTCAAAACCCACTGCTAAATCTGCCCTTGCTAGCAACACCAGACAGGAGAGATTCACTGTTCAATCAAGCACGAAGAGTTCAAGTTCATGAAGTGTGGAAAACCGCTCACATAACAATAATTATTAGTGCAAATGGATACAATCGGCACAAAATCACGCAAAAACCACATTTACTCACCCTCAAAAGGGTTGAACACAGTGCAATTTCACTTCTCCCCTGCACATGCACGTCCGGCTGCATCCCAAGTTCTGGCGTTCTGGCGCCCACAAATCAAGCAGAAACATGAAAACGTTGCAGATTCAAACCGCAAGTACACCTTCCATACTTCCTTTCGCGCCAAAACATACTTAAAAGTTAATTTAGGTTCTACAAATGTGATGGACATGTACTACAGCAAGGATTAACGATTCGCGCACAGTATTAGCTATTGAGGTAATTCTTCGACAAGTGACGTCAGAGTGCTAAATGCAACTGAATACTAAATCAAAATGTCTGGATGCTACTTCAAGCACCATAATCTTTGGCAGCCTGTGGTAGATTTAGTACTCGTACGGTACTAAAAACATATCACATTTTATTAAGTACCGTTATTGTGCTAGCGTAAGTATACTGTACGTGCTTCATAATGTTACCACACATAAAGTACTTCATGTACCACCTATAATATTCTTAAACATATTGCAATACTTCGGCAAGTACCAGGAGTTCTAAATATTTTTATGTGTGTACCTCCAAGGAACTTGCTGATGAGAACCGGGTTAAGGTTGGAGCGTGGCTCCCACGTCACATCACTGCAATGGAAAAACAAAGAATGCAGGATAAGACAGATCAAACATATTGTCACAAATATTATAGCATACACGGAGGTCATTGCGTGTGCGTCTAAGATTTTCAGGCTTTTGCTGCATAACAAAAATGGGTTATGTGATATACTTGTAAGACGCAGAGGCAAGTGTTCATTTGGAAAGTAGGCACAATGTAAGGCATATTGTGACAGAAGTACAACTGGTGGTACATTTAGCTCCAGGAAAAGTTGTTTCTACGTGGGGTAAATGTCGATTTGTGCTTTTAACAGGCGATGCAAAGAACGGTGACGATAGGAGGCTGTCAAAGCATTTGAACCTGAATCAAAGAACATCTGTGCACACTGTCTGAGCTTACAAACATCGACAAAGGAATCAAGCAAATGTACATATTCTGGCATAGTATGATATTTGAACTAACGTATAACCCTGCCATTTGATTTTGAATGTGTCCGTCTCGGCATCATGAGCGAGGATTTCATCCACAAAGAAATACTCCTGGAAAAGGAACAAGAACACCATGTTAGCGTGGAGATCATTGGAGAAATAGTAGCAAATAAGCATGTCTGTATGTATGTAGCTGTCATGTTACATTACCTTATATTACGGTAACCAGGATTTACAAAGGCCACATGGTCAGTAACCCCGATATATATTTATAAAATTGATCAATAACATGGCAGTAATATATATTTTCGTCGAAAATTGACCAGAGAACAGGATTAAGTTTTCGCTGATTACAGCATTGTCAGATTCGTTGTCAGATTCTGACGATGCTGTAATCAGCAAAAGCTTATTCCTGTTTTCTGGCCAATTTTCGACGAAAATATATATTACTGCAATGATATTGATCAATTTTCTAAATATATATCTCATCATCATGGCAAAAACAACCATCAATTACATTAAAGGCATAACACCAGCATTTGAAATCAGTGTAAAAATGTACCACTATTAAAGCGAGCAAAGTTCAACTAACCTCAACACTTTTCCGTGCCCTTTTCTGCCGGCTAAGGCAACTCTGCTTCTGCAAAAAATGTAAGAACAGTTATCGTACCTATGCACTAATGCATGGGCGGACAAACTTTATAGGGCGCGGGCCGGATGGACACGTCTGGGCTGAGCCACGGGCCGGATACCAAAGGCATTTAAGAAAGAGTTCCGGGGACAACATATCCGTGCAAAACTACATAGGGATTTGGATTCTGCTCAACATACCCGTGTACACTAGCGGGCACTAGGGCAGGGCAACGCGACCAATCCGCCCACACATCCACCCTAAACACGCGTAATATTGCAATATTTTGCGATGTAAAGAAAATATGTCACTTTTGCAAGAGGAAGATTGTTTGAAATTACCTAGCGGTGCATAAGCATTTTTTTAAATATTGAAACTGTACGGACGTTTGATATGTACCACTAAACAAGTGTTCGTTGTTTATCGATATCGATAACGTTATCGATATCGATAATGCCACAGATCGATAGCCCGTTATCGATTTGGTATGTGACCATAGTTTGGTATACGACCGCCGGACGACGACACCGCCCGCCGGCCGGCGAAAACCCCATAGGCTTAACATGGGAAAATTGCACCTCCAATAAACAAACTTTTCGCTACGCCTATTGGTTCCGGAGATAGGCAGGGGGCAGAATCTGCCCTCCCCCAGCGGTGCGCGTTCGGCTGAATACCCCAGCAGGGCGCGGGTTAAACCCCTCACTGACCCATGTTTCAGTCACAAATGATGTCTAGCTTTTCAAGAGCAACATAGCATTCAAACTCATTGAATTTGGACCTGATACTTTGTGAATTCAACATCATGTCATACTGCTTTTTTAGCTGACTTTACTTTTGGTGGGGCTAAGATCTCCTGACTTTCTTCTACATAAGCTATTGCTTTCTTCTAAACTCACTTTTGTCCCCCCCCCCTCCTCAGTTTCCCTGAATAACATGTCGGTAGACAGCTCCCAAGACTTCAGCCCCCTCATCAGACAGGTGAAGCCCATCCTTCAAATAATATCTACTGCTCTCAAAGAAGTCATCCCACAAATCTACAAATTTTAGCCCCATGGCTCTGCACAAGTTATTGACTGAGCTGTTCAGTGACAGTGCCCCCTAGAGTACCACTCTTGGCTGACACTTAGCCGTGGGAGGATACCTGTCAAAATAACAGGTTTTCTGGACTCACTGAGCCTCAGAAGGAGGCTTCGGTAGTCAGATATAATTGTCTCACTCCGCCTGGGCCCCACATTATTAACCCCTACCTGTACGATTATCACCTCAGGCGTGCACTTCCTTAGTTCGGCTTTAATGACCTGGTCTATGCCCTCCACTTTTGCCCCTGGTTTTACTATGCATCTGTCCTTCTTGCCACAGAATGTACGCCTGAAGGGCCTAACTCTGGAATCCCCAACTACCAAGTGCCTCACCACTTCTGTGGCATCCCCCTGACTCTGAGCTTCAGTCTCTAGCACACTAAATCTGTTAGAGACCGTGAGTGGATGAGGATCTATGTGACTTTTCCACTTAGCTCCGCCCTTGACATGAGGCCATTCACATTTGCCCTGAGCCCTATCATCTGACCTCCTCCCAATCCTACTGCTACCTTTCTTCGACCAGAATCCCCCATCCTCACTACTGACTAGAGGCTCAGTATTTTTCCCCACTACACTTGGTCGCCAAAAACGAGAGCCACCAACACAGCTCCATACTCCATCCTGAGCCGGCTTCGGCTTGCCGCTATATATCAGTATTACGAGTCCTATTTTTTATTGAAAGAAAACAAAATTTAAAAGTAAAAAGTACCACTAATGACAAAACAAATTGATTGAATGGGTTGTAAGAGTTTTGATTCCCCAAAACCTAGGCTAATTAAAGCCAAGACAATACAAAAGTGCCGAAATTGGTAGCCTCGACAACACATAACTGTAAGGAAGGAAGTATTTGTGTGGCGAATATAACTCATTTTGTGGTAAAAGTGCTAAGTATTTAGCATTATTGTGGGGCACTACGAAAATCGCCATTTGACCGGTGTTTGACCTAAAACAGACGATAAATATGTGATACCCTAGGTGTAATTTCACCTCAGAAATCGATTGATACCCTTTTTAAGCAAATCGAGATGCAAATATAGGCTTTAAAGCGTTTCTTATCATCTGACCTGAAGTTTGACATGAGAGGTCAACTGCTATCTTCTAGCCTTACGCTCTGGAGCATCATTGTTCTTCTTGATCTAGCAACACAATCAGCAAGGAAAGGGTGTCATAATATAAGTAATAATGTGTCAAGGGAAGGTGATAGGTAGCCAGCATATTTTGAGATGCCATAAACCGAGTCGAATTTGCCACAGACGTCCGGAAATTAGGAGAGACAAAAAGTTTACCCCATGACTTTTGAAGCCCCATGTACCCAGGCCGCATAAGTACCCAGTACAGCAACTTCATGACATACGGCAGTTTATCTTAAAACTAGCTAGCAACGGTTCAAGAGCTGATTTTATGATCAAATCGCCGGTGTTTTTCCAGATGCGGGCTGAAGTCACAGAAAAAAGGGTAGATTTGAAGTTAAATTGAACCGACTTTGGCTACATTTAGCCAAATTAAATATTCTTGGTTCTGTTGGTTTTCAAGGTAAGTGTTGACATTATTGTAGATTTGAAATATGATTGCATATGACAGAAGTATTACTAAATACATTATTTGTCATTCTGAGCTTTGACACAAAGCTAAACTTCGTCTATGTAGGGTGGTCGGGATGACCTTATATTGTATAAACCAAGTCACAGGTAAAAGTGGAAAATGACAAGTAAGAAATAAGGCTGCAATCTGTGCGAGTCACCCCTCCAGTGATGCACTTTTTCAAACTGAGTGCTAGCAACATTGTTATTTGTTAATCCAATGAGTTATTGAAAAGTTATGGCTATTTGCAGGAATGCACTCACGGAACGATGCCGTAAAACACAATTTTCACATTTAAATTATATTTGATATATTTTACATATTGCAACCTACCTCCCAAAATATGAAATGCTTATTTCTTGAAGATTCGATTGCCACCTTTCAATTGTAAATCGGCTTCAAATTCAGCGAGTTAGGTCACATGCCAGATTGTTTTATTTATAGGCAGGAGTTACGATAGTGTGACGTAAAGTCACAGGTAAAAATTAAAAATGCCTGTAGTTTAAGAAATAAACCTGCTATCTGTGAGAGCCACCTCTCCCTTGAGGATGCCTTTCAAGGCTTACAACATAGTAAATGGTAAAACAAACAAAAAATGGCATAGATATGGCTATATCTATTAATTGCAATCACTCCGAGCATTTGTGCACAGTTGGCTCGGTGTCCATTTTTTCTTTTTTAAATTGTGTTTTGCATATCGCATATAGGGAAAAATCCCATCCAGCATTCAAATGTGCAGTTCTCAAAGATTCTTGGGATAATTTTAATTAAAAAATTGGTTCAACTTTGACTTCAATATTTGATGTTACATAATTTTTGGCATCTTTTGTGTTCTTTCTTGCTCGCATGATCAACACTGACGCAATTTAGACCAATACAATTCGTCCAACTAAATTGTAAACAAATGGCTGCGCCAGAAGAGCAACGAGTACATTTGCATTCAGTTGCCCGAACAGAATGGCAAAGCTGCAATCGTTGAACATGCATTAACGTTAAGACCAAGAAGTGTGATGGCTGGACAAAGTGCATTGGTCTACATAAGAAATAAACATTTCACTTTTTTGGTGGTAGGTTGCCATATGTGCAATATAAAAAAGTAATTTAAATATGAAAACTGGGCTTTACCCACGACTAAGTCAAGCAAGTAAATTCCTGCGAATAGACATACCTTTCACACAAAAAAATCCCGAAATCCAAAAACTCTTAGGTAACTTAGGTAACTCCCAATAAGTTTTTTGAAATCCAAATAAGTAGCTTGGTTTGGTTTATAGACCAGGGCTCATAGCCTGTTACAATCCAAGGGTTTCTAGTAGGCATTTGGGGGCCAGTACAACTTTTACAGAGGCCAGGGATTTAACCCTAGGTCACCGGCACAGAAGACAGTAATCCTGCCCCTGTGCCTGATTGCTCCCCCTGATAAGTGTAGGTAGGGTAAATTGTCTTAACTCCGAACAAGTCCTAGTGATAGGTCAAGGTAGGTACCTACAACATTGACATTGCTGCAGTTCATGTTAAAAGTGTTACATTACAGATCCCAGTTGGTGTCAACTTATATCCACAACATAAACTCGGAAAACATACCTTTCTCTTCATCTTCAAGTGATGGATCAGGATGCTTGATTTAAAACACAAAGTCGTTTCTTCTCCCACCGCTTCCCTCTCTGAACAAATGCACAACACAATCAAATGACACGGCGATGGCGGCTGCGTCTAGCGTTGGTCCCTTTCCTTTCCCGCTCAATTAGGCAGCTGACTGTCGTGACGTCACACGATTAAGAGATATTGTGAACATTTCAAGGACAAAATTAGCAGTAGCAGGATCTGACCGTGGACATGAGTTCAGCAGCCAATCAAAAATGATTTCGCACAGCCCGACCAATCAGCAGCGGTATAACGAACACGGTCGAGTAGGGCGCCACGTGGTGTCAAAAAAAGCTATGATATCCTTGAGCGGGTTAAAATGGGTGTTAACTCGTGGACATTTGTTAATGTCCACGAAAAGTTTATCTCTGCATCATACGATTGCAGGTCCACGGAACAATGCGAAACTATGAAAATAAATTCATGGACATGACGATGTCCATGAATCCCGAAATGTCCATGAAATTCAGACGAGAACTCGAAATTGTCCACGGAACTAACACGTTTCCAACGCACCCATCTGACCAGTAAAAAAGAAACGTTCATGAAAACGCTTTGGAGAGGACGAGCCTTTTTCTCTTCTTTCTCCAACAACGCAAGAGGTGTGTGTATACTCGTTAAAGATCAGGTTAATGCTGACATCGAGCTTGTGAAAGCAGATGATCTTGGAACCTATTAGCGGTCAATTTTAAACTTGAAAAATACTCGTTGACGGTGATTAACCCGCGAGTTACTGGGGTATATTTCATAACGCGACTTACTGGGGGGGCTATTTTTAGCCCCCCTCTGATCTCCGGAACTACTGGACCGAATGTAAAAATTCAAACGGCATTCGATAGCCCTGGAAAATTTATCGAGGGAAACATAATATTGTTGACCTCGGGGTCACCGATGACGTCACGGGTCAGGTCAAGTACAAAATGTTTGACCGTGTCAAAAGGTCTCGATGGATGGAATTGTCGCGCAAAATTGCAATATTAAACGCATAAGCTGTCGATAAATCGGTATGATTCGTGTGTCTGACACTTCTAAGTACCTTTCTAAGCTGTTTGTGACCTTGGGTCAGGTCAAGGTCATCCGAGGTCACGAGGTCAAACTGCAGATTACGGTCATTAGGCGTTGTAACACATGTTTATGGGTTTGTTTTTCGTCTAGAACGCGAAAAATGACCTTAGAACATTGTTTGTTCCATATAAATAGAAGTAAAAAGCAAAAATGGAAATGCGTTTTTGCATTGGAAATGCGTCATAGTAATATTGTGAAAAGTGGCCGATTTTTGTCATTTAAAGGTCATAACTCGGTCATTTTTAAAGATATCGACTTTAAATGTGGTACACATATTCACCGCATATGTCGCGATCACATATATTCCGGTTTTTGGATAACTCTGATTTTTTCTTGAAAATTTTGTAAAAACAAAACAAAATGTATTTGGATTTCTCAAAATTTTGAATTTCACAAAATCTAAAAAATCCGAGATAGCAGTTTGATATCCCGGTCTATTGTCAGTAATTTCGTTTAAAACAATTTAGTTTATCTCCAATATCGTACCTTTGGCAGCGTTTTCCGCAAACCATTATTTTGCAACAAAAACCGAAGAACATGACGTCACTCTGACGTCATTCCCGGTTGACCTATCATAGCCTCATATTTTTACTTTTGCCAACATGTGTAGAATTGATGTGAAAGAAGGTACGGCAAGTTTGGTGACGATACCGGTGTTTGTTTAGGAGTTATTGCAAAATAACGGGAGGGGGGGGGCAAAAAATAGCCCCCACAGTAACTCGCGGGTTAACATTTATGGACCTGATAGTGATGGTCCTGATTTTTACGAAGCGCTTAAAACGTTAGTTAGAGACCGACAGGCAAGCGGAGACTCGGTTATCGTATGCGGTGATTTCAATTTAGTAATGGATCAAGCCAAAGATACCCATAATTATCGTAGAGAGCACAACCAAAATGCCAGACATGTTATCCGTCAAATTATGTCGGAGCATGACTTGATTGATGTGTGGCGCGACCAAAACCCGGAGAAGAAACAATACACTTGGTTTAACGGACGGCTAGGTAAAATGGCCAGATTGGACATGTTTATCATCAGTCGGTCCATGATCCCACTGATCAGACGCTGCCAAATCGAGAACACATTCCGGTCAGATCACGCCATCATATCTATTGAGTGTGATAGTCTTCAAGAAAAGAGAGGTAATGGACTCTGGAAATTCAACCTGTCCCTTTTGAAGGAAACGGACTACATAGCCCGAATAAAGTCAGTCATTGCACAAGCCGTTCGACAATACGCGGTTCCAGTGTATGACGAAATATTTGTCCGAGACCATCAGGAAAGCGTGGAGTACACTATTAATGATACACTATTTTTAGATATACTCCTAGTTAATATCAGAAGCGAAACAGTATATTACTCCAAGGCGAAAGAAAAAGCAAGGAGAATATCGGAGAAAGAGCTGTTTAGCAAAATCCGAGATATTGAAAGTAGGTTGCACATAGCATCTGACACGGACAAACAGGAGTTAAAAAGGGCGAAGAAGGAATTAGAGAAAATTAGAAACATTAAAACTGATGGCATGATCACTAGGTCCAGGTGTAATTGGCACGAAAAGGGTGAAAGGTCATCGAAATATTTCTTAAATCTAGAAAAACAAAATTGGGTAAAAAAGGCAATACCGTTCTTGAGGGAAAATGATTGTCTAATTTCAGGCGAGAAAAATGTCCTCAATTACCTGACGAAACACTTCCAAAGAGCCATGATTGAGAGCAATGAGGAGCGATTAAGAGTGGACATTACAGATTTTGTCGCGCGTAATGTTGAACGTAGACTTACACCACACCAAAGTGCGCTGCTCGATGAACCAATTAAAGAGGAGGAACTTTCGAAAGCGTTGTACAGGATGGCAAATGATGGCTCTCCGGGATCAACTGGCTTCTCTGCGGGTTTCTTTAAGTTTTTCTTCCCTGACCTAAAAGGATTTTTGTGGCGATCGTTTAAACATGCATTAAGTACGCACTCTCTGTCGGTGACACAGCGAGAAGCAATAATTACGCTCATCCCAAAGACAAACGGACAGAGCGATCGCGTTAAAGGATGGCGTCCGATCAGTTTGCTCAACGTTCAGTACAAAATGTTATCAAGCGTGTTATCGGAACGCCTAAAATTGGTGGCAGCGTCTCTTATTAGTCCCGATCAAACTGCTTGCTTGAAGGGTAGATATATCGGGGAAAATACTAGACTGTTTAAGACATTATTGATCACTTTAATGCCCGAAAGCTGGATGGGGCCATCTTATCAATCGATTTTGAAGACGCCTTTAATTCCCTGAACTGGGAATACACAAGTGCGTTTTTGAGTCCGTGGGATTCGGAGGAAAGTTTATGGAGTTGTTTGACCTGTTGTATACAAATAATGACAATTTTTCCAGAATCATGCTCAATGGGCACCTCGGAGAGAAAATCATACACAGTAGGGGCTTCCGCCAGGGCGACCCGGCATCTGGCCTAATATTCATTCTAGCCGTTGAAATGCTCGCAAACTTCCTCAGAAAGACGGCATTTAGAGGCATTAGATTAACGAACGAGAGCGAGTTAAAAATTGCCCAGTACGCGGATGACACCATCGTATTTCTAGAAGGACGAAACCCAGATATTCGCACAACTATGCAGCAGCTAGGAGAGTACAGTAAGTTCTCAGGTCTCAAACCAAACATCAGTAAATGTAAATGCATGTGGCTTGGACCACAAAAGACACCGGTATGCGCGGATCTCCCATTAGTATGGGTAAAGGAACTCAAGGTTCTTGGTGTCGTGTTTAGTGCTGATCCAGAAAACATGGAAGATTTGAACTTCCCAAACAAGATCAAAAGTTTACAAACATTATTGGATTTCTGGCAATTGCGAAAGCTTTCTATGTTAGGCAAAGTGACTATAATCAAGGCCCTCGCAATATCACAATTTGTTCAGCTATTCAGCTCACTACCCACTCCCCGTCCTGAGACTATGGCGAAAATTAAGAGCATTTTGTTCAAGTTTTTGTGGAATGGCAAACAAGACAAGATCAGGCGAACAAAAATATGCCAGCCGTATCAGAATGATGGAATAAAGATGATTGATATCGACATTTTCGTGGCATCACTAAAATGTTCCTGGATAAAACGACTGCAATGTAACCTTTCCACTGAAGCAAATTGGGTAACAGGCATCCGATATAGCTTGCAACAACATGTCGATAATTTGTCGTGGTATGGTGCATCGATGTTAAAAAGACTAGCGGATAACATCAAAAATAAATTTTGGGCACATGTGTTGCAAGCGTGGGCAAAGTTTGCAGAATGCTATGTGCAAAAATCTGAGGGTGTTATGAGTGAATCTGTTTGGTGTAATGATGTATTGAAGTACAAATTTTCTATCAAAAAGAGTTGGCGTGTAAGGGGATTATTTTTTGTGATTGATTTACTGAATGGCAACAATCTGTTGTCACAAGCAGAAATAGAAGATAAGTATAGCATCCGAGTAAATGTTATTGATTATAATTCCATTAGACTAAAAATGGCGCCGATACCTAGCCTAATTAAAAACAGAAACAGCGGCAATGCTTTACCAGCGATACCGCCAAGGACATATGTAGTTTTGCATTCGAAGAATCTCAGCCAGGTGGTGAGCCACACATTATTGACAAAGCTTAACGGAAAAAATGAAGACATTGCCAGAAAAATAGAAGATAAATGGCTTAACGAAACTCAGAGCTATCGAAGCGGCACCCTCGCTACCATGAGACAAATTACTCTTTCGACTTCGTTGCAGTCACTACATTATAGGATAGTCAATCGTATTCTGCCAACTAATAGCTTTTTATTAAGAGTAGGTTTATCTGACTCTAGTCAGTGTACTTTTTGCGATACAACCGTAGAAACTCTTGGTCATTTATTCATGAACTGTGAGAAGGTACGTGCTTTCTTTTCAAATATACAAACATTATTACTGCAGAAGTACACATTCAACATAAGAAGCGAACAAATTAACTGCATATTTCCGGATAACGACGAGAGAAGTATCATAGGATTGATCAATATCATAGCTATTCAATGTATATGGTTCGCCAAACTGGATCAGACAGAACCGGAGGTGGGGCGCTTCGAAAACGCTTTACGAAGTCATTATTCTATTGAAAGACATGTAAGTAAAACGAACGACACATATGAGCAATGGCATTTAAAGTGGGAGGGTCTGCATAGCATAGAGTAGCACATTACACATTACACAGAAGTTTCTTTAAAAAAAAAAAATGAAATACAAAATCTTTAATTTTATGCACCACAAAGCATTGTTTTTAATAAACAAAACTAAACAAAATACAAAATCGAAGGTGTATTGTGTGGTGGTGTGGAAGCCCCCGCCCACCCGCTGACCAGGCTAACCCGAGACCGGCCCCCATGAGCCGGTCTCGGGTTAGCCCGGACGGGTGGGCCGGTCGGCCGGCCGGGCGGGTGGGGCGCCGCCAGCACAGCCGGTTGGCGGCTCACGCACCCGGCCGGTGGCTAACAGCAGGAGCGCCGCCCCGCATACCGAAGTGCGTATTAACGCGAGGCGGCGTGGGCGGGGGTTATCAGTAGAGACGGACCATAGGGAGATGCAAAAAAGTGGGAGACTGCGCGCCGTGCGGGAGACGATGCCGTCTGTATTGTGACTGTGTGCCGGTTAGCACTGTTTGCTTGGTTTGGTTGGTGGTTGCCGAGTTCCTTTTTTGTGTTAAGGTGTTTTGATGGGTTATTGTTTGTGCTGATTTTTGATGTTTCGTTATGTGCTATGTGCTTGTTATGTGATTTGTGCTTCAGAGGTGAAAATACACTAGCCCTTAAGTGGGACAAACTAGAAAAAATAGGTAAATCGGCTAAGCACCACCTACCAAAACAACAGGAGAGCAACGTGATCTACCTTGTTGAATGCTCCTGCAAAGTAGAAGGTGAACCGGTCGTCTACATAGGCGAAACATATGTAACATTGCTTATTATTCAAATGGTTTTAGAAGGATAGTGGTTACATCTGTCACGTGTTTAAGCCATGTCTCCATTTCTGAATTCAACGGTCCTGTAACTTTGCTCTGTAATCCGCTGTAACCTATGCAACGTAATTCTTACGAACGATCGCTGATGAAGATGTATGAATACATATCGAAAGCTCCGAAGTCCGAACGACTTAACTCTTGTGGAGAAAGTCCGGATTAATCATTAACTAAAACTGTAACTCCACATTATGTCTTTCCGTGAAATATCAATGTTACATCTGTTCTGTACAGATCGGCTTGTGTAGAGTGCATATACCCTCTGTCCCGGTACCGACACATAGACCGATGCACTGACCGGTGGCTTCTGGCCTGATCCGTTTCAGAGGAAGAGTGTCGCATCGGCATCCAGCTTGCGGTTCCGCAAGCCGCAGTCGCTCCGGTCCCTAAACGCGTCTTCTGTCCGCTCGACAGCGGCGGTCTTGCCGACCAAGCCGCGCGCTGCGTCGCGTCCCGAGCGGGAGAACCGCGCGCCACGCGTGACGGCTGCGTTGGCCGAGGCGGGCCGCCAGCTGGCGCAGCCTGCGGCCGGGCTGCTGCGCCCGGCGGGTGCCGAGCCGCTGAACTCAACTCACCGTCTGGAGACCTCCGCCGACTGTTCCACGCTGCAGGACGTGCTGCGGACGCCGCCCGAATTCTCCGTCAGCCTGATCCGCAGCGATGATGCGCCCAGTACGCCGGCACGTAGCAGAGAAGGTCGCCACGCAGCGCCGGCAGACGTTCTAGGCACCGCCGCCGGGAACCGGGATGGGCAGCACGTTTCAGCTGCATCCGCCGCCGCCGCCGCCGGTGGCCGCCAAGCTACCGCTGTCGTTCATCTGTCTTGTGTTCTGTGGTCTGGCCAATCCAGCCTGCCGCGGCCGCCGACCTGCCACCTGCTGTGTGCTGGCGGTACGCCTGTCCGGCCTGCCGCGGCCGCCGACCTGCCACCTGCTGTGTGCTGGCGGTACGCCTGTCCAGCCTGCCGCGGCCGCCGACCTGCCGCCTGCTGTGCTGGCGGTACGCCTGTCCGGCCGGCCGGGGACCGTCGCGCCTGTGGGGCACAGTCCTGGCCGGACAGTCGCGCTCTTCCGGTGCGGAGAGCGGGGGGCTCCCCGCACCAGAAGCACAGTCCCGGCGGCGGGCGGACCGCCGCAGGACCGCCTGTTGCTGCCGCAGCGCCTGCACTACCAGTGCATCACCTCCCCGGGAGTCGACAGCTGCCACGGTCACTGCACAGCCGGCCAGCTGGTCCCAAGGGCGTATCCAAGGGGGTACCCTGGACACCCGCGGGTACCCCTTTGGGCTGTGGGGCCCACCTTGTCTTTCGTTTAAGGGGCCATTGGCTGGCCAGACGGGCTCTCGGTCGGTCTGAGGGGACCCTGGGTCGGCTTGAGGGGCCCTTGATCGGTCTGAGGGGGCTCTGTCGGTCTGAGGGGCCCTCTGTCGACCTGATGGGGGCCATCTGTCGACCTGATGGGGGTCCTCTGTCCTCCTCTATGTAACATCCTTGCAGTGCAGATCCTTGCAAAAAAAAACGCCTTAACCCTCGTCCGGGTAGGGGGTGGATGCCACCCCCCCCCCCCCCCCCTCGGTTTTGCTGGAATAACTCGCGTAGTTTCCAACCGATATCGAAGCAACTTTCAGTACCCTAATTTTGGAGAGAAAAAATCTCCACATACTCTGGGAATTTGGAATTTCTAACCCTCATGACCTATGACCTGTTTCTCAAGGTCATGTCTATCTATGTATATGTGTCAATTTAAATTTGTCTAGTAAGTTGACGAGAAACCTCACGGGTGCTTCGTGCCCGCTCGGTAACCATGCAATCTTAATTTATTATTCACTGGCAAGTGGCAGTGACGAAGACAGCCTGACCTCCGAACCCGACCGAGGAGCGACATCAACCCAGGTGACCGAGACCTGCCCGCCAATGACCCAAGAAGAACTCGAAGAGACAAACTACAGGTCAGTACAAAAGTAGTAAAAGCGTAGAACGGAGTGTTTAACTACATTTACGCTGTTGCGCTCTGTATTTTCCGTACCTATTATTGAACATCGGGTATTTTAATCTATACATGAGATATGGATGCCAACAGGAGGCCCCAAATTGTCATTAGGTACATGTGACATTTGGTACATGTGTCAGGTACATGTGAGACGGCTCCTCTGACGGCTGGAGAGGGCTCCCCTGACGGCCTGAGGGTGTCCTCTGTCGGTCTGAGGGTGGGTGGGATGTGTTGGGGGGGGGGGGGTTCCTTCCGTGGTGTATGGGACAAATTTGATTATGAGCGACCCAACCCGGCGGCCTGCCCGGCCCGTGGCGACACTTTTGAGAAGCTAATATATCTGCAACCGCTCGTCCGATTGAAAAGCGGGCTTCTTTGCTGAGCAGCCCCATCCAACCTACCCTGTTTGAGACCAGTGCCGACTCATGAGGGTGACTACCACTCCGCGTGGCGCGTGGCGCGTGCCGCGTGAGTGGTGTTGAAACATGTTTTCTCGCAAAATCTCCGCAACGGCTTGGCAGAATATGTGCAAATTTGGTGTGTGGTTAGGGGCCCCTCAGCCGCCACTTTCCCACAAGTCAGGGGTGGGGTGACTGCACGTGCGAACGTGCAAACCCCTATTCTATATCTCAGGAACGGCTGAGCCGATTGTGTTCAAATTTGGTGTGTGGTTAGGGACCTCTCAGCCGCCACTTTCCCACAAGTCCGGGGTGGGGTGCCTCTGTTCGTGCGCACGTGCTCACCATTTTTTTTGTATCTCAGAAACTACTTGCCCGATCGAGTTGAAATTCACCATACATTTCGTTCGCGCTCTCTCGTTCATCGCAAACTATGGCGCCTTACTGGTTCTTATTTATCATACATAAATAACTCTGATTGTTACTTCTAATGTGTTCCTTGTAAGATATTTACCATATTTCCATTATGTTTGTATAGAACCAATAAAGTAATAATTTTCATTAAACAGATATATGACACCCCATGTTTCAAAACCCATGTTAAATGTGAACTATTCCCTTAAGTTGTTTTTGATGTTCACATTGTTTCCAGTGTGGCAGCCGATGTCGCGAGCATGCCAGTGGTGTTCCACTCGGAACCACGGCGAAGCCCGCCGAAGCCGAGTGGCCAGAGTCAACCAGCGGCGAGTTAGAGCCAGAGTCAGAGTCAGCTTCCCGCCTCCAAGCGGGCAGAACCGGACCTCCAGGATCAAATTCCGGACATCATGCGCTCCAGGAAGGTGCAGAAGGACGAGTGCCAGGCTTTCTGTGAATTAGTCGCGCACGAGATGCGACGTGTGCCGGAGGCAGACAGAGCCGCTGTAAAGCTGAGCGTCCTCCAGGCCGTTTACCTCGGCGCAGAAGTGGGATTAGGGCACCAGCTCGCGGTTAACTATGAGCGAGCGTACTGGGAATAAGTCACCTATCACTGACATGCTCGTACTGGAAAGGTGGTGAGATGGTGCGATGAGGTAGTGAGACATTGTAGTGACTGATTGTACTCTGAGATGAACCTGCGTACTGTTGAGCCAAGTTCGCCCCTGTAGCTCAGTGGGAGAGCGCTGGACTTCTGACCTATCCGGTGTGGCAGCCCCGGGTTCGAGTCGCTTCGGCGCTCGCTGTTTGCTCCTGACTGGGATGGCCTGCGGCCGGTTGCAGCGGTCGCACACTCAAAGGTCAGGTGACGTCAGTGAGCGGGGCGGACCGTGTCCAGGTATGTCGGGGCACGTAAAACTTTCGTCTCTAAATTCTGCCGGCCAACAGGATTGCGCGATCGGGTGGTGAGGTCAGGACTGAGCAACAAGCTCTGCTTAGCGTGGGTCCTGCCTTCGGAAATCCATCCATACAAAACATTCGGACTAAATTTTATAAAAAAAAAGTTTACCAGGTGAAACAGTCCTGTTAAATACCTAAGTTGAATCCATTGTTGATGTGTGTTCGCAGATTGACGTGGGGATTGGGAGGGAGGGTACCCGGGCCATTTGACTCCAGTTTCTGCCACGAGTTTTGTTCCACGGTCCGAATGCCATGGGAAATAAAAAGTGAAATGAACAATGAAATACCCGTTTATTACACACGCTATGCCATGCTCGTACGCATCAGCACAGCACCACCTCTCTAACGCACCACCACAACGCCGCACCATCGCTAATAGCACACTCTGCTACACTCGAGGACAGAACAAATTTGTACCTGCGACTCTGCCCCCGGTGTCCCGACCCGCACCGTACGGCGCTACCGAGCGGCAGCCGTCATCAGCCTCTCCACGACACACACCTCAATACACTTGTATCACTCTTGAATCCCTCAATACACTTGTATCACTCTTGTATCCTCAATACACTTGTATCACTCTTGTATCGTCAATACACTTGTATCACTCTTGTATCCTCAATACACTTGTATCACTCTTTTATCCTCAATACAGTGAATTCGGCTGTGTTGGGGATTACGGGAGTTGTTCGCGTGAGATGAGTTGTGGTGCCATGGCAGAGAGTGTGCACATGCAACAAGAATAAACCCGGAAAATCGACCAAGGAGTTTTCGCGTTCTAAGACTAGGTACGTATTGTTTTTTTTGTTCGTTTAAACCAGAGTAATATATTTATGGTAAGCTTATATTTGCTTTTAACACTCGCCAGTGCAGGGGCGGGGGTTGATGCCACCCCCTCGGTTTTTCGGAATAACTCGCGTAAATATCAACCGATTGCGATGAAACTTTCAGTACCCTACTTGTGAACAATTTCACACATACTCTAACAAAGATAGATTGTAGATCACATGACTGGTGACCTTTGACCCTGTTTTTCAAGGTCATGTCAGGCTCAAACTGGCGTCCTGTAGTATTGATTCCTTGTAACTTGTGCAGTTTCATAGTGTTTGTTGTTTAGGAGCATATGCACAGGTGTTTCCAGTGACAGTTGTGGTTTCCATTGAGATTGTGACCCCGATTGACCTTTTCAGAGGTCAACGAGGTCACTGACCTTCGATGATCTCATATTACTTGTTTGGCTTCTGGCAGTTCTCTAGACATTTTGTGACGCTGATTTCAAATATGAAATCCATTTTAATAATGGTATGTTCCACTGGTGTCATGCGCCCCAACAGGTCAACCGAGGTCACTGACCTCAATGGCTCACATGACCTGACATGACCCTTTTTGGAATTGGGCAGTTTCTAGGACAATTTGAGACGTTTAATTTCAATTTGGCTCCCATTTAGCATAAATTGTATGCTCATTCGCGATTCTAGCTCGATTAAATTTCAATTTATACGCATTTACAATTTGGTTGAATTTTGGGTTATTGACATGACCTCAGAGGTCATCTAATGACATAGGACCTTAAAATCGGGCATCAAATGGCTTCCGCTCGTAACAAGCAACACGCTCGTTTTTGAATCGAAGCTCTAGCCTAATTAGGGGCGAAACGCTAGGGGGGTTGTACCCCCCCCCCCCCCCCCCCCACACACACACACACACACACTGCACGGTCACGCACCGATCGGACACTGCACGGGCGAGGGTTAATGGATTATTTTTCCAGCTCAGTCATGGTTATTCCTTATTATTGCTTACAATGTTTCCCATTGTGAGGTGTCATAAACATCAAGGCTGACCTTCAAGGCATCAAGGCTTGGTATTTGCGGAGTATACTCAACTTCTGGTACTTTTCTCCCAATGCCCCATCACACCTGTGAATGGTGCTATTGCTATGCTTACTTACCTATGGTTTATTACGAGCGAGCGCGAAGCGCTCGCTTGCCCTTCCGTGGTAATGTGAAAAATCTGAATATGAGCGGCCCTGCCCGGCCCGGCCCGACCCGACCCGTGGGCGACGCTTTTGAGAAGCTCATGCCTCTGCAAACTGCTCGTCCGATTGGAAGCGGGCTTCTTTGCTGAGCAACTCCATCCAACCTACCCTGTTTGAGACAAGTGCCGACTCATGTGGGTGACTACCACTGTGCGTGGCGCGTTCCGCGTTAGGGGTTTTTAAAAGTGTTTTCTCGCAAAAAAAAAAACTCTGCATTGGCTGGCCAGATTGTGTGCAAACTTGGTGTGTGGTTAGGGACCTCTCTGCCACCACTTTCTCACAACTCAGGGATGGGGTGTCTGCACGTGCGCACGTGCACACCCCTATTATATATATCAGGAAACGGCTGAGCCGATTGTGTTCAAATTTATCCCATCGGCTTCCAGAATCTGACACCGGCGCCGGACCGCCAACTGTCTCAGCTCTGCTGTTCCTCAGCTCTGCTGTTCTCAGCTCTGCTGTTCTCAGCTCTGCTGTTCTCAGCTCTGCTGTTCTCAGCTCAGCTGTTCTCAGCTCTGCTGTTCTCAGCTCTGCTGTTCTCAGCTCTGCTGTTCTCAGCTCTGCTGTTCTCAGCTCTGCTGTTCTCAGCCTCTGCTGTTCTCAGCTTGCTGTTCTCAGCTCTGCGTTCTCAGCTCTGCTGTTCTCAGCTCTGCTGTTCTCAGCTCTGTTTTCTCAGCTCTGCTGTTCTAAGCTCTGCTCTGACACCGGCGCCGGACCGCCAACTGTCTCAGGTCTTCTGGGTGCCTCTATGAGATGAGGCACACTTCGTGTCTTATTTTTATATATTTATCCTTTTTTCTCCCTTAGAGCTTCGATCCGTTACAGATTTTCGCGATAAATCGCTTTCTATATTTTCACGGGGGCCCCTTCGGATGAAAATACAAAATGACAACTTTAAACTTTTCATTTGTAAAGCAATGTAAAACCTTTGACTTTGATTTGTAAAAAATAAATCCGGTTTGTATTAACAAAGTACAGCCAAACTGGAGCCCACGGGGCCGACTCAGAGGCCCCAACGGGTCGCCTCAGAAAGGCCCTACAATTTGTAAGTGGGTGGGGGGGGGGGGGCGGGGGGGGGGGGGGGCCGGGCCCGTGGTGCTCCCCCCTCCCCCTAATGTGTGCGCCCTCGGGTTAAATATATATGCGTCTTGGCCCGCTCCTTGGTCCCACTGGTTGCCGTTGACTAAGCTTCTCCACAGAGGTGACATATCATTGCCGTTTGAACGGTCTTTATTTTTCATTCGCCATTCCGAGCCAAGTATAGCAACAGTTCAAGGAAATGACCAGCTGGGGTCAATGAGGACAAACAAACGTTGCCGTTTTGTTTTGAGTCCATTCTTTTTAACAAACATTGCTATTTTGTGTGACCCCCAGGAACGGCCGTGCCGGCCCCATGGGGCACGAGGCGCGCGTTCCATAAGAAAAACCGGCGGACTGTGTCATCTGCAGTCGGCAACGACCATACCGTGCTGAAAATACCAGTTCCCCGTCATGATCACATGACGTCATGCAGCATCGGGCCGGTAGTACTTGATGGGTGACCGCCTAGAAACACCGTGTGCCGTTGTCATTTTGATTTGCCGTTGCATGGTCCATGGTCTTTGCGACGGGGGGAGGGGGGATGTCGATTACACAATGGGAATGTGTTGGACATTACAGCGGACGGATGGAAAACCCCGTTGCTCTTACATCTCACTCTGCTGGGCCCGGCGTGCAAGAAATTATACCACGACCCTGTTCACAAGTGTTAAAAACCAACATCCCGGTAATAGGCAACAATTGTCTATTTCCATGCCAAAGTTTTGAAATGGTCAATACAACGTTGGCCCCATGGGTGTGCCGGCACCCACCTACACACCACAGCCCAAACCCCAAGGTACTGGCATTATCACTCGGACGGCTCGCCTGGCAGAGTGACCAGTGATCAACATTAGGCCTAGATCATGGAGTGTCCATGGAGCTTTAGAACGGCCCGACGGCCTGTCGGCAGCGCAACACAAATGTACAGGCCAACATGACGCCTCGCGGCCGCGCTGTGTGATAAGGTAAGCTGCGGCTGCTGTTTCTGTCGACCATCGACCAAAGCTGATGCAATGTCGCGCACTGTTCCGAGAGCCAGCCCGGTGCCACGTGCTGGCTGGCAGGAAACTCGGGGCACCGCGGGGATGTCCTGGCATGAAAGCTTGACGCCAGTCAGGGCGGCGCCCGCGCGACACTGGACTGGAACGGCTGACGACGTAGTTTGCTGCACAGGCCGACCAAAAAGACGAATGTGATGACATTATATGATATGTAATTATGCAGTAATGCAACGAACGAATCAGCCAGATGTAGGTACATACATTCAAATTGTATCCATGACGTTTGATATTGGGGACATGGATATTTAATAAATATAGGATATCCATGAAAGCTCGGGCATATTAGCCACGTATTGTTTACGTATGTATGTATTATATTGTATGTACGTATTGGTATCAGGCACGTAGCCAAGGGGGGGGCGGCGGGGGAGGCACCCCCCCCCCCCCCCTCCCCTGAGGCCAGGAGGGTCCCTTTTCGGGCGCGCGCAGGGAGCCGAAAAGGGCCGACGATGACCCGCGCGAAGCGCGATATTAATGGCTCCTTACCACGCGAAGCGTGGTCATTAGAGAGTTTTAGAGGGACTTCAGAGGTTCTTTGGGGCCACCAGGGCCCTCTCTGAAAAGGACCAGAGGGCCACTTGGACGTTCAAAAGAGCCCTGTGCAAGTCAAAAGGGGCACCTGGCCAGGACCGAAAGGGCCCCTGAGCGGGTCAGAGAGCCCCTGAACACGTCGAATGGGCCCCTAGCCAGCACAGAGAGGGCCCCTGGGTAGGTCAAGAGGACACCTGAGCATGCCCAGCAGGGCGACAAAGCGGCCCAGCACAGTCTCTTGCCAGGTCATAAGGGCCCCTGGAGCAGAGTTGGAGGGCCTTTGGACAGACCAGAGGGCCCCCTGGGAAGTTGAAAGGGTCCCTGTGCAGGCCAAGGGCCCCTGGCCAGACCGAAAGGGTCCCTAGAAGAATCAGAGGGCCCTGAAACATGCCGGAAATGGGCCACTAGTCGGCACTGAGGGGGCACCCCAGGGCAGGTCAAAGGGCCCTCGAGCATTTGCAAAGGCGACAGAGCAGCCAGCGCAGTCCCTTGTCAGGTCGGAAGGCCCCTAGAAGGATGGAGGGCCCCGGGCAACCGGAGGGGCCCGTGGGAAAGTTAAAAATGCCCCTGTGCAGATCGAGGGGCCCTGACCAGACCGAAAAGATCCTGGGCGGGTAAGAAGGGCCCCCTGAACATGCGTATTGGCCCCTAGTCCAGTCGGAGGGACCCAGGGCTGTCGGAGGGCCCCTTGATGATGTCAGCTGGGTGACAAATAAAAACCAGAGCACACCCAGACCAGAAGGGTCAATGGGTAGAACGGAAGGGCTCCTGGCACGGTCAGAGGGGCCCGCTGTCAGGACCGAAAGAGTCCCTGGGCCGGTCGGAAGAGCCCTTGAATATGCCGGATGATTCCCAGCCACTGATAGGGTGGGGCCCCTGGGCTGGTCGGAGGAGCCCTGAGCATGTAGGAGGCGCCGTATTAGCAGCCTGGGCAGGCCCGGGACAGGGCGATGGACCGCGGTATATGGCAGTTGGTGGCCACGGGACATACTATTGTGGGCCGGAGGGGTGGGCTCTGAGGAGTGCCATGGCATGTCCGGTTGGGAATTATGCTAGGTGCTGTACAACATGTGGTTGAGGTTTGTACATTTTGTTGGCGGTAGAACTCGTTGTTTTTTGTGTTTTGAGTTGAGGGAGGGGTGTGGGGTTATACCTGGACGGATGGGGGGGTCATTGTGTCCAGTTTGAGAAGTGGAGGTTGGGGGAGGGTGTGGTTGAAAGAGGGGGTGGTGTGTGGTGTGTGTTTGGTGTGTGAGTGTCCCGTGTGTGTGTTTTTGGTGTGTTGTGTAGTCGTGTGTGTGTGTAGTGTGTGTGTGTGTCTGTGTGTGTGTGGAGTGTGTGTGTGTGTGTGTGTGTAGAGTGGTGTGTAGTGTGTGTTGTGTGTGTGTGTGTGTGATGTGTGTAGTGTGTGTGTGTGTGTGTGTGGTAGTGTGTGTGTCGTGTGGTGTGTGGGTGTATGTCGTGTGTGTCGTTGTGTGTTGGTGTGTGTGTGTGTGGGTGTGTGTGTCCGTGTGTGGCGTGTGTTGGTGTGTGTTTAGGTGTGGTTTGTGTGTTTTGTGTGTGTCGTGTGTGTGTTGTGTGTGTGTGTGTGTGATGTTGTTTGTGGTTGTGTGTGGTGTAGTGTGTGTGTGTGTGTTGTGTGGTGTGTAGTGTGTGTGTGTGTGTTGTGTGTGTGTGTGTGTGTGTGTGTGTGCTGTGTGTGTGTGAGTGAGTGGTGTGTGTCGTGATGTGTGTGTGTCGTGTAGTGTGTGTGTGTGTGTGTGTGTGGTGGTGTGGTGAGTCGTGTGTTGTGTGTGTTGTATTATGTGTGTGTGTGTGTAGTGTGTGTGTGTGATGTGTGTGTGTGTGTGTGTGTTGTGTGAGTGAGTGAGTGTGTCGTGTGTGTGTGCTGTGTGTCGTGTGTGTAGTTAGTTGTGTTGTGCAGTGTTAGTGTGTGTGTGATGTTGTGTGTGTCGTGAGTGTGTGTGTGTGTGTGTGTGCTCGTGTGTGTGCTGTGTCGTGGGGGCTATTTTGGTGTGGGGTTGTGTGTGTGTGAGTGTGTAGTGTGTGGATGTGGGTGTGTCGGGTGTGTGTGTGTGGTGTGTGTGTGTGTGTGGTGGGTCAGTGTGTGTGTGTGTGGTGTGTGTGTGTGTGGTGTGTCGTGTGTGTGTGTAGTGCTGTGTCGTGTGTGTGTGTTAGTGTGTGTGTGTGTTGAGTGTAGTGTGTGTGTGTGTGTGTGTGTGTGTCAGATGTGTGTTGTGCTTGTGTGTGTGGAGTGTGTGTGATGTGTGTCAGTGTGCTGTGTGTGTGTGTGTGTGTAGTGTGTCGTGTGTGTGTGTGTGAGTGTCGTGTGTGTGTCGTGTGTGTGTGTGTGTGTGTTCTGTGTGTGTGTGTGTGTGTGTGTGGTGTGTGGTCGGTGTGTGTGTGTGGTGTGTTGGGGGGTTGTTGTAGTGGTGTGGTTTTGAGTGTGTGTGTTGTGTGTTGTGAGTGGTGTGTGTGTGTGTGTTTGTGTGTGTGTCCGTGTGTGTGTGTGTGTGTGTGTGTGGCTGTGTGTGTGTGTGTGTGTGTGTGTGTGTGTGTGTTGTGTGTGTGTGTGTGTGTGTGTGTGCTGTGTGTGTGTGTGTGAGTGTTGTGTGTGTGCAGTGTGTTTTAGTTCGTGTGTGGTGTGTGTGTGAGTGTGTGTGGTGTGTTGTGTTTGTGAGAGAGAGAAGAGTTAGTGAGTTATATATATATATATATATGATATATATACATATATATATATATATATAATATATATATTATATATATATATATATATATAATATATATATAATTATATATACTATATATATATAATATATATATATATATATATAGATATATATACTATATAATATATATATCTATATATATATATATATATATATATCTATATATTCATATATATATATATATATTTATAATTT